>JAULBU010023299.1:0-18522 GCA_032358235.1 Odonthalia washingtoniensis
AACAATGTCCTAAATTCACGTGGCGATTGTGAAAAGCCACCAAAAAATGTGGTCCTACACAAAAGAAAAAATATGACCAGAGTCACTAAAACATTCACGTGTCCAAAAACGAATTGCACCACATCCCCATTCCATATTATGGGAACACTAATTTCTTAAACTAAAGCTGTCGTACTATATGATGATATTTACAACGAATGGTAAAAATGTATATTCAATCTATAGGAGGCATTCTGATGCAAAACAGTCTTCTATAATATATTTAAACAATTCTGAGAACATGACTTTTTTATGTTTACAAGATAAAACATTTGGTTTGGGTGTATTGACTTCAATTGGAGAATAACTTGTAGCTGAATACCATGTTGAAGAAGCACTAATTGATTCAACGATTAAGACAAACAAAAATAGGTTAGAATTAGTCGCGGTTATTGTTTCATGTTTTGAAACTGAGTTTCCACTTGCATATTTTCTATTAGAGACGAGCACAGAGGGAGAAAATAAGACAAGAGAAGAATCGATTTCCTTCTTTCTTGAAAAGTGAAAGAACTATGCACAATTCTAAATCCTACATTATTTTTATCAGATAAAGAGGTTTATCAGATCAACGCAATAATTAGAGTTTTTAAGATTAATCATTCTATATGCTTTTGGCATCTAAGGTGCTATAAAACGGAAGATTGGCGATACCCGAAAAAAGAATGACAGTACTCTAAACGAGGCCGATAAGAAAGGTAAGCTTCGGATCATCCATAATCATTTCTTCATATGTCCACTATTTTATGTAGAAACTGACGAAGAGCTTCATTGACTTGCTGTACAAGAAATTCAATATTTTTTTGAGGGAAAAAAAGATACAGAACTTTTCAGATACTTGATGTCTAACTGATACAACGACCAAAATTGGGTACTTTGGTGTCGTCGCAATAAATTTAAGGTGTCATTGAGTCGAACGACAATGAAAGTTGAAGCTCATTGGTCAGTTTTTAAGCGCCTATACCTTCTTCCATTCAACCGTCCCCGTGTGGATTTACTCCTGTACGTAATGGACAAAAGACTTCTACCAAAATTTAAGTAAGATCTTACAGCGTTTTATAAGGAGATGAAGAAATAGTGTTGGTGAAAGTCATTTCGACGTGAATGGGAAGCATGTAAACAGATGAAAATTATCGGAGAATATACAACTAATAGAAATAACTTTATGTGCTCATGTCCAGCTTGGTTAAGGAGTCAATTCTTTCTCTGCAAACATTTAATCGAGAATGCGACTTGTCAATTATATAGAAACTTAACAATCAACCACAGTCCACCGTTCATAGTAATAGAAAAAATTGTAAGTAGGACATTTGTGAACATCGGCAATGAGTCATTACTCCGTACCCGTAATTTCTCACATGCCCAGAACGTCTCTGAAGTTCAATCACGTTCGAACGACCTTTCATCTATTGAAATCCATCCAAATAATGAAGAGAAAAACATGAGTAGTATAGACTATGTTACTGAGGCCAATGGTTTATTTTCATGGTTTATGGCTCATATTGAGGATATGGGTGCCGATGGTAGCGGAAAGGCCCAGTTAGAATTCATCTATAATATTATCCTTCCACAATTGATGAGGTATAAGACAAGCGTTTTGAATTCTCAAAATTCAAGACGTCAAATGCCGACTTGGGGAGATAGAAATACAGTATTCTTACCCTGATTGCACCGTATATATTTTTATATTATGTATGGTCAGATTCCAATATAACTAATAATATTACTTGTATTGGATATATATATATATATATATAATATTAGTGCTCTTAAGTTTATAGAAAAATTCTAATAGTTGTTTCTGAGTTTTATAAATTACCATTACAGATGATTGAAAGTATAAATTAAAAAATTCAAAAAATTATAATTTTCAGTTTCATTATCATTGACGAAGAAACGGCTGCGATTGTTGATTCTGACCATTGGTTGCGAAATAATGTGTTTTAATGCAACGAGTTCGTAGCTGCGATTGTTTTGGTTGCGATTTGGCTGCGCATCGCGGCTCGGGTGGAGAAAGTGTCGCTCAGTTTCGCTCCCGTCGTTGCCATTCACACGTTTCTATCGCTCGTCGCGGTGAATTTTCCGACGGTGAATAATGCACACGTGTCTGTATACATGTATACATAGTACACTCAAATTACTTATAGATGAACAACAAGGGACAAAAATGAAGTACAATGAAGTCAATTTTGATTGCGTTCATGGCCCGTTAATGCAACTACACAGTTGAAAACCCACTGACACCTGAGGTCTAGTATAGTTTCGATTAAAATTTTCGAATAAAACTTTCCCCGAGAAATAATCGAATCTAAACTGTATACACCGAAGAATAATGTGATGAGGACCGGGTTTTTAGTGTTTCATCTCTACTTGTAAAAATTGGACATTGAGTGGTATATGAAATGTACAGTAATGTGGAGCCAATAGGAGCCAAGAAGAAATTCTGCCAAATCACAACAGTGTAAATGAAGGAAAATGTTCAGTTGTGATGACCTGGAATTTGTATGTAGGGTAAAATGGACGGGAAAAGTAGTTTTGGCACTGTTACCATGATTTGACAGTCGACGCGATGAACAGTCAATGTACGCGCGAGGACGGCCAAATCTCAAAACCTTGACGACGCCGATCAGCAGCGATCACCGCGTTGCTAGTGAAAGTGCGAGACTTACTCGAAGAAATTCTTTCAAGTAGCGATGAAGAGAAAGTTGAATGGGGAGGGCGGAAGCGAGGGTCGAAGAACATGAATCGAGACGAGTCATCATGGGGAAGAGATTATTTAGGTACGTGTCCCACATATCCCGACCGTGATTTTTGGAGGCGATTTGGAGGTCCTGTGTTGTTATTTTGGCACATTTACGACTGAAAACCGATTATTGGGGAACAAGGAAGACGATGAGCGGGTTAGGGGCGGTACCAGTGACAATAAAAATTCTTGCGTGCATCCGTTTGTTACGGAAAGGAGATGCGTATGTCAGGATGGATGATGGTTGTCGAATGGCTGAAGAAACCCTTCGACAATACTTTCTACAATTTATAAAAGATATGAAAGTAATATATGGGGTTTTGTACTTGAATCTTCCACCAAAAAGATATGAACTGCAGCATACTGAGGAAACGTACAACGGAGCAGGGCTTGAAGGGTGTGGGGGTTGTATGGACTGTATGAAGTTAAAGTGGAAGAACTGCACTTTTGAAGAGAAGGGGCAGTACCACAATGCGAAGGAAGGTAAACTAGCTACAATTGTTGTAGAAGCATGGTGCGACAGGGACTTATACATCTGGAGCTGGTTCTCCGGAAGGGAAGGTAGAAATAATTATATTAATGTTCTTGCGGTATCTCCACTGATTTTTGGTATATTAAGTAGGGATTTCAAGTTTCAATTAGAGAATAGCTACAAACTTACTAAGAAGGGAGGGAAAGAAAGCAGTTTGATTCGTCCCTTTCATACTTTGATGGATCCACGCCTTGGATAGGTACAGTCCTTCTACTTTCGAGAAATGTTTCCCTCCCTACTATCGTCCTCAGAATCATCTCCGACGTCAACTACAGCATCACCTACAGTTACCACTGCTTCATTCGTTGATTTGCCCTTCTTGTTATTAGATCCTACCGGTCGACCTTTCCGTTTCTTCTCCGGTATAGCGCTCCTAAAAACAGGAGAATTCATCATTAATGGAAGGTTGCGTAGTAGGAACGAGATTGGCAGAAACATACGCGTCTGTATGTTTTCTTGTCCAGTAAGTTTTGTGTCGCGATTAATTGAAATAGGAATTATAGAAAAGTTAGAAATGTCAGTAGGGTTGTGGCTGTTACATATGTTAGTGTCAGTAATAAATTAGCTAGTCGTGTCACTGATTTTTCTTTCCTCATAGTTCGCTCGATGGTTGAATCTACAGCTGGAAATAGTTTTAAAGTTGCTCTTATCAATAGTTACTGCTGATATTGGTCCTGCGCTGCATGTATGTGCAGATTTAATGATTTTCCATTCTATGGTCAACATTTCCCGCTGCTGTGATGAAATGCCCTCCCATTGTTCCCGCAAACTTGGTACATTGCATGCTACTGCTTCGACTTGTAGAATATCATCGTCTCCACTACCTCGTGATATTGACGCATCACTAGGTGTGGATGGTGGTGTAGGATATGAACTCGTGATTTTTGTGATGTCCATAGTTTATGAAAGTACCGGCTTTGAACACTTCAGATGTTGAGTTGTAATAACATTTCGGGTTTTTCCTGATCGGAGCAGCAGAAGGTTCTTAAATATCTGGTCAGATCACAGATTTTGTTTTGGTTATTTGGTTTCGTCCAGCCTCATCACCCTCCAGCAGTTTCACCTCCCTTTCAAAAAACATAACAGCACTACCTACATCCAGGTTTTATTTTAAATAAAATCAAATTTTGATATCATTGCAAATGAGTTTCTTCTCAAACCATTGAACGTCGTACAATTCGTTTTTGCGGTTGGGATTTTCCCTTGATACAGATACTCGAATCAGCTATTTTCCTCCCAAAACTTCTTTCCCGCCCTACCAAGAATACACGGTGCAAGTGTATTCCCAAAGGAGGCTCACTTCGAGCAGTATAAAGAGGTGTATTTTACTGTAGACCTTCGCATACGGGCCAGGAATAAATAATGCGAAAATAAATTTTCAGTTGGCCGGGCCAACTGTATGTTGAATTTCACTTAAAAATAAATTGGTGGATGTAGTTTCGGGTTTAGTTTCAGCGGCCTCAAACTAATCCCGAAACTAATCCCGATTAAAAAATAATGGACATTAATCTAAACTAGGGGTGCCCCATTTTCTCTTCTTTTTACTGTATGGAGTACAATTTTAATCAAAACTTTTTTTGCGCACACGTTTGTGCGAATAGTAAAAGAAAGGAAAAGATATTTCTGGGGTTTGGAAGAAGGGAAAAATTTAAGCATGCCAGTTGTCATTGACAGGGAAAGTAGTGCACAGAACTTGGAGTACTGCGTGCGGACAGAAATTATGATTTTCTGTATCGATATGAAATGTTCGTCGCACTTCACAATTTGTGAAGTGCGACAAGCATGTGAAGAAGGAAGGAGTTGAAAAAAGGGACAAGAAAAACTAAGAGGGACGAAACAAAAAGAAGTATGAGGCAAAAAGAATTTACACTTAGAAATTGTAGGAAGAGATATATAAGGAAAAGGAACCTCGCTCTTATTTCTTCTGCCATGTGTGATGATGACGGGATGGCTTTAAGTTTATACAGAAAGGCTAAAACGATTAAGAAGGACATAAAATTCCTTCGAAAGGAAATAATGATAATAAAAAACACATTGTTTAACATAAACATATTTTCTACGCAAAGATCCCTCACAGACTTCCAATTCCGATAGAGGTAAATCGGAAGAATAAGAGAACTGGTTGGGTTCTGTAGTAAAACAAGTAGGAGACGCTACAGTTGCTGCCCGGTGACAGCAACTTGTGTTTTACTACGAAGGCTGGCATTAACGATGAAGTGGACTGACCTAGAATACATGTTCGGTATGAAAGCTCCAGTTTTATCCGAAATTTTCTGGGAATGTGTTCTTACTGTTGCATAACTGGGGACATTTTTTAAGCACATTTCGAACTGATCCAATACAATAACGTGCTAATTTATATGCTGAAGCCATTAAAGGAAATAGAGCACATTTAAATTCTTGTGTTGGTTTCATTTATGGAACAAAAATTCAGATGACTAGATCGTCGGGTAGAATCTATTTCCAACGTGCTTGCTATTCAGGTCACAAGCGCTTCCATTTTCTGATATATCAGACCATTACGACACCCGACAGTCTTATTTTCCACATGTATGGGCCTGAAGAAGGCCGTAGACACGACATGACGCTATACGGAAACAGCGGTATAGATGAAATGTTTTCAAATTATTTAAATGTGAATAGCAGGCGGTTTTATATTTACGGCGATCCAGATTATGTGCTGAGACCGTGGGTAATTGTTGGATACAGCAGAAGTACTGCAAGTGCAGGGAATTATCCTTTAATAAGGATATGAGTGTGGTCAGAATAGCCGTAGAATGGAGCTATAAAGATGTCAAACATATGTGGAGTTACCAGGATTACAAACGGTTTCGAAAGTATGCAAGCACCAATTGCACTTCTGTTCCAGTCATCTGTTTTCCTTTGGAACTTAAAGGTGTATCTCTGTCAATCCGGACAAGTTTTTGAAATTTTTGAATGTTAAACACCGTCTTTAGAGACGTACCTACATCACGAATTAAAAAAGGTACTTTCCGTTAAGAATTTCCGACAGTGTCGCCAATACTACTACGAAACCTCACCCTTTCTCGTTATTTGCTTGAACATCATCCCTCTCCATCTGGAAACGTTGGATGCCCAGGTCTAAATGGCTTCCCTCCATATCTAACTTCCGCTTCGTTTCATTTTTTCCACATCCATTTTTTTTGTTGCGTGCCATACTGTTTTTTCCAACATCAAACGTTCCTAGTCAAGTTTGATCCTTTTCATCTCTATATCATTACTATCTTTGCTAATTTGTTTCAACATTAGTATAACCTCATCGTCTGATTCACCACCTTCCCCGCTACTGCATCTATGCTGACTTGTAGAATTATTCTCCCCATTGGATGAAATCCCTCCCTCACTTCCTTGATTAATTTTCGTCTCACCTGTAGTCCTATTCGTAGATAGTCTCCTTATCTCTTCCCCACCAGTAACTAAACGCTCATCCAAGGCCATAATTTCATCTTAGAGTTGTTCTCTAACTTTTTGGTTGTGCTCGTAGATTTCGAACGCAAGGTCATCAAGAAATTGTTACCTCTTCCCGTAAACTTCAGAAATCCCACTTGCGCACTTGTTTTCTAAACAACTATCCAGCTGTTCCTCCATTATTTTTTTGAAGCAACCACTAAGAGCCTTCCAAGAAGGCCTTATTACATCATCAAGTGTATTAGCCTGCACTGTACGTACGAAATGTGGAATAGTCTCCTCGTACTTGGTTTTAATTTTCCCATGCGCGGCTACATGAGCCCCAGTAATTGTCACACATTTCAGCGACGCTTTGTACATCGTGTTTGTAAATCTAATCGCCCTTTTTCTTGATATGACCGGTGACATACTCGGCGTCACACCATACATGTTTGTATTTACAAGTACTTGCAACTCCCGTCCTAATCATCCCAATGGAATGTGATACTGGGTTCATGGCTCGCCTTTCTGTACATTCCACACCGAGGAGCCCAAGTTCTTCTTTTGAAAAAACGGACACTGTTTTCGGTATTGTGATCGGTGTGACGGAGGCGTTGGGTCTCGTCATAGAGATTGGGAACGGGGGGTTGTTGATGTGTTACGTTGTGCGATCGGACTTTGGGTCGGAGTTGCTAATGCGGCGGTAGTTGCAGTAATGGGGATTGGGCTCGGGGGGAGGGGTGGGATTGTTGATGTTGTACTTTGCGCGATGGGTCAAAATTAAGGGACGAGGGAGGCATTGAGATCGAGTAAATGGTGGAGGTGCTTGTTTATTTACTTGTCACCGACGGATCAAGAGTTGCACTTTCGGTGCTTGAATTGGAGTAAAATATGGAGGTGTTTGTTTCTGAATTTGTCACCGACGGATCAAGATTTGCACTTTCAGTGCTTGGATTTGTCTACACGGACCCCCTTTCCTCAAGTCTGTTCTCACGCCCTGGTATCGTCGACACCCTTGATCTAGATGCAATGTGAGAATAGATAATGTTGAAGGTTTCGGATTGGGTGCTTAATGCCGTCGGCTGCTTTTGGGTGCGGTAAGAGTAGCCGGTTTCGGTTTCGGTTTTAGTTACCGATTTTTTTCACAGGAAAGTCGGCGTTACACATTTCATTTCCCCTAAATTCCCCTGTCTTAATGGTTCAAATATTATTCTTTCTTTATTGAATTTTGAGGGTGGTGTACACTACTGTATGCGATTTCAACTTCGCAAAATCCCAGAATAAGAGTAGCAAATTTTCGTCCTTTTTCGTTCACTCCAGGCTTGGCCCATACTTTCCGAAACGTGTACGCAAAAAAAGTAAGACATCAACAACCACGGTTTCCAAAGACCTCTGATGTCATTTTAACTCACCGCCATCTGTGGATAACATTGACTTTGATTTTAACCAAAATCGCACCGAGTCTTCACGCCAACCGCTTTGCCTTACCGTTCATCTGAATTAACTCGACACCCGTGATATTACTCCAAATCTACATGGGAAAAGGAATAGCAGTGAAGAATCTCGAGCGCAGCTCAATATCAAATCAATTGAAACGGAACAGCAAGGTCAGAAACGGCAGACGAATGAGAACATCTCTAGTACTCTTATAACGATAACACTGACGACATAACTAACTCCCAATTTTTATTTGACACTAACACTGCGAATAATTTTTATGCACAATTATCCGGTCTCACTGTGGACATTTCTATGGAAACGATATGCGAAGTGACGGACGTAGCGACTCATGAAACAGCAATGAACCCAGTGCATGAAAATGAGATTGCGATACTGTGACAAATTAGACGAAAAAAGCGGAGACGAACACATCAAATGAATATGAGATTTTATCTACTGCAAAGAAGGGAAAGGGGAGATCAAAAGGTGCGAAGAACAGGAAGAATAATAATATAATACCGGCCGCTGTGGATGGTGGGTTTACTTAAACGAAAAAGTCGCACATTTTTGGAGAATAGAGTTCTGGGATCAGAGAAGGGGTGCACCAAACTGCATTGGGTCCAGGTCAAACCGGAACATTCGATGTGGGCTAGAGTGGCGGAGTACTGTGAGATGAATTTTCAGATTGTTGGGACTCCCAGAGCGCTAAGGGTAAAAGTTAAGGAGTTTTTGAAGGAAAACCAATCTTGGATCTCACAAGCCAATTAATAACAAGCGTAATGATAGTGGGATGAATGAGAAAAGTCCGAAATAAGCTGCAATGAACATCTACAGAACACGGACTCCGTGTTCTGTAGATGTTCATTACGAATTCTTATCGATTCCACTTCTACTCGGAGTGGGGCGGAGAATACGGACTGAGTAAAGTCTACTGCTACGCATTTTAGGTATATTGAGGAGGAAAAATTTCAACAAATCCCAAGTTTGGGGTTTGTCCGAATAGGTAAAGCGAGAAGTAATTTCGGATGTGATGACTGGGTTGAAAGAATCTGAGGAGAAGGAGAATACTGAACGTCCATAAAAGTTGCCAAACGGATTAAAGTCAAGTAAAAGAGAAAAAATATGATAAAATGAAGGGTGGTACATGGAGGATACTATTCTTAAAACGACAAATGAGATGAAGAGTAATAATGAGGTTCTGGGAAAACGTTGCAAATAATCAACAAGACTTTACGCTGATGCAGGTTCTACAAAAAAATTGATCTATATAAGGCTATTCTGGACGGTGTGTTACGTAGGAGCACATGAAGTAATATGAGTGAAGAAGCGCAAATGTTTCCCCCCTTCAGGAAACTGTGGGGATTTTTTATGATTTTGTTACTTTGTACATTGTAGAATTACAAGCTTAGAATTACAAGCTTTCGCCGCATTTAATGACTGACAGTCACCATTGGGCAGCATGAGCACCACACGAGCACGAGCGCCATTCAGCGATTACAGTACGGCCTGCACCACCTCACACATCATTACGGTGTTATATCAAAATTTATCTACGTTATCTCCACTGGAGTATATTGACGAAATGAGGTGTCACTGCCCTTCTTCAATTTCACACCCGCATTCGCATTCTCTTTCAATGCGGCATTAATCTACTACCACTAATAATACTAATAACATTTGTGTAATAGCAACAGGGAACAATCACCATTCGTCAAAAAATTGGTAATAAATTTCAACATACAAGTTGTTGATGTTGATAGTACCGCCGCTATTTCATCCATGTATCGATTATCATCATCAGCTCCAAGAAACTCTAAAGTTTATATAGCAGCAACCCGTAGTGGTATTACCACTACGTGTGGTCCAAATGGTAGACCACAATTACCATCTCATTTTAGTAGTACCCATCAACAACATTCCAATTTACAACAACAATTACAGTACAGTAATGCTGATATTATCACTTCTTCAACTCAGCAACAGTACCAGAACCATTATCATCATCTAACCATTCACCATGTACCACATCATGATCATGATCATCAACAACAATATCAATCCATTGCAACGGCAGCGGGTGTTCCATCAGGTACGCCACCGCCGACAGATACTTCTCATTCACATCATCTTCCTCTTACGTCTCATTCTCCGTTAGATTATATTACACATGTTGCTCAACCACCTTCGTCCATTTTCCTTACACATTCTTTTGATTACTCGAATCATCATCCACCGCATCCACTTTCATATTCACTACCACAGAAAAAGACAACGGTGACAACGACACATAATAAAAATATGATTATGACGACGAATATATACCGATTCAAAAGAGAATCATCATAATAATATTAATATCAGCAGTACGGGGCCTCATTTTCCAGCACATAGATTATTCAAGTCATTGTCATCGCAACAGCAACGAACAGAATTAGAAAAACGAGCCTTCCCTCCGTCAGATAGTAGTGCATCTGCACATGAATTATATCAGAAACAAGACTTGCAAACGGAACAAAGCAACGATATGGTGAGGAAACACGTCGCGTCCAATGGACCTTATGGCTGGAATGGGACTGAGTAAGAAGTTTATCACCTTCCATGCGATACCAATAGCACCGTTGACCATCGCAACAAGGTCGGAAGTACCATCAGAGAACACAATCTGGAAGTTCGACCTATTTGAAGCCAGTGGAAAGTTGAAACAGACGAATTCGTCTAATGGACGCTGCTTCACAGCGTTCTTAATTCCGGCAGCCAGAGAAAGGGTGCACGGCACATATTTCGATAAGCGCTCTCCTCAGAAAAGCGACGATAACTGCGTACCGCTTATCACTGACACGTAGTGAGAAAACATACGCTCGGCAACTGACTTGCTAATGTCATTGGTGTTTATAGGGATCGGTGGTGAAGGTGGTGCACAATGGACGGTCAGCATGGAGATCCTAACCACAACCCGTAATGCCGAAGAATTCCGGTTCTGTTGGAATTACAAATACACCACCCGCAGTTCGGTCAACTGAATGAAGGAAGAAACCAAAAGAACTCATGAACTGAGCCGGTTCTTGTGGTCGGTTAGTAACAGCGGCAGGCTCTCCACCATCGAAGTTTACTGAAAGGGTATGGGAGTTAAAAAAAAAGAGAGAAGGTGAGAAGAAAATTAAAAACAGTTCAGATTAAATTGAGAAAAGTAAAGAGCGTGAAGATTATATGAAGACATTATCACTCGAACAGTTTAAATGATTACTCATATAGCACTGAATCTGTTCATAAACGTCAAGTTGAACGTAACACGAATCGTGACAACCTACCTCACAAACCCGTACAAGAATAAAAAGAAGAGTACATGGATCTTTTATCTAACCTGTATGAGACAACTGAGACTACCAATCAGTTTGAATTTCTGTCACCATTTGACACGGCGTGAGAAGGGAGAAAGGGGGTATGTCCCCCATAACCAAATTTACCATGTCTGGAAAACTACCCTCTAATAAAAAATGTAATGTGATAATTCTAGGAATGATTTCACTTTGTAGCTGGCTAAATACAACTCGACATGTCAATTACTTGATCAATTGATTGAAAATTCAATTGAAACTTCCTAATAATTTTTCTTTCATAACTTTGTTCGAAGTTATTCTCCACTGTAACAACTTCATTTAATCACCTCTACTATTTTATTCCTCTTTCTCCATGTTAATTTGTTCTTCTATTTACATTTATTTATTACGCAGTTCCTTAATAATATCCTGTAATTCCTTCAACTCCCAGACTGCACCATACGTATGAGCATGTTGTGCACTATACTACAAACCTCGCTTATCTCAACTACTTGTGTTTATTCCATCGTCAATTCTACTTTCTCAGTATCTCCAATCTTGATTAGGACCGTGAAGAAAAGTTCAATATAATTCCTGGTAGCCTCCTGGTTCTTCATGTGAACAACTTCTTTTTCTGATAACGGTTCATGTATCTGCTTTGGGGAAATCGGCCAATTGGGATAAATCCTGACACCCAAAAATACAGCCAATGTCGCAGCGCCTTTCAGTCAATCTGTACTTCTCCTCTATTTAGAACGTGTATTCGTATCGTCTAGAATTGCTTGAATTAGTGGTGAAACCGCAAGCACATTTAAATCATTTGTTTGTCCCGGTGTGCCCTGTGAACTTGAACAAAATCTGCAAGTCTCTATCACACCAAGCTTTCACAAACATTGTAGCCACTTATGATTCCTTCCAATTTTGATGCTGTCCCTGTTTTGCTGAAGGGCAGTTTTTTCATATAAGTTTCATGCAGTCTATTGCCCCTCAACATCCATAAAATCCAGCGTCATCATATTTATCCTCTATGTCCGCCAACTCAACCTATAGTTGGCTTATGGTTGAGGTAAAATAACTGGTGGGTATCGAGCATGTCTTCGATGAATGATGGGAAGTATTATCTGCACGTCTCTTCCGCTATTCGTGCCCCATCACCCATTTGGTCTTGTGCATCCCCGTTACTAAATATTTCTAGGTAGCACCTAGAAATATGACGCAGACGAGTACTTTCACACGGGAATTAATATCGTCCATTACTGTCACCAACCGCCTCGTCGACTATATCGTAGGATTGTTCGAAAACAAATCATCGTGAATTGGGTAGCATAAAACGCGCGGAACACCGAATATTCGTCCAAATCATCTCTCTGGGTACAAAATATAATCATTAGAAGTAACAAGAAGATAGCCCACAGCCCGTCTCGAAGTACCTCTCCCTATGTTCCCCGCCCTTCCTGAGTTATGCCCTCCCCACTTATTTTTGCAGCCCCTTCTTTTTATTTCGCGGAGCATTTTGTTCATGTTGCTCTTCACTGAAGTTGGGCGCTTGCTTGTAGGATGAATAATGTATGTCACCTTTGCTACGTAATATATATGTAATTCATTTTTGAAACGCGTGAAAATAGGAGAGAACGACATGGCTTTTGAAAAAGGCGACGAGCGCGGGCACTAGACGATTCAAAAGTTGAAAACGGAGAATCTTAATCAGCTATCTCATCACTCTGAAATTTATAATGTTTAGACAACCCATGTTCTATTGGTCAATGTTCTGTACGTATGGTGTAAGTTTTTTGAAACGTGCCATTTTCCTTCATTCCAAAAAAAATTGGTGGAGATGGGAACACCCCCTCTGGTACAATTATATTAAATTATGGCTACATACACGAAGGCCCCGACTAAATCATCCTCATAAAATACTGCCACTAGTCGAGATGATCTTAGAGCGGGGTGCTCTTAAATAGTATTAGTTTTATCCCTAATATTTTTAATATTGACTAGAGTCAACATACCGCAAAATTCAAAATTTTCGTAACGGCATGAAAATGATGTTCTGTTGAGTACAGTCGACGTAACGGCCTCTTTTTATGGTCTAATGTCAGTCCGATTGCGGAATTTCTGCAACTTTTTTACCCAATCAGATTCTTGCATCAAGTTAAGAAAGTGCTTACAATGATTTGGGTGCTTCTTGGGATATTTCCACAAATGTATGACCTTGTGAAAGTTTGCCTGGTGCATGTTAAGATTTGCGAAAATGTGATACTTTGCCAATCTCGGATGTTGGATGGTAATCGCTTTCATTGCGATCAAGCATCTTTGAGAAAGTGGTAGCGATTCATTCTTGAACTAATTCAACAATGACTACAAACAACAACCCATTTGAAGCATAAAATTAGCTTCAAACTGTACCAACTAATATTCAAAAGACAAAACCACTTCCAGATCCACCAACAATGTTACTACCACAATCACAGCAGCGTTTACTGCCTCTTCCCATTAAACCTTTGCCAACATCACCACGATCGCAACAACCTCACCCTCTTCCGGTACAAGATGGAGGAGTCAGAAGAGGGAGAAGGGGACGCGGTGAAGAGGAGAATGAGATCAGAAGAACTACACGAGGAGTAAGAAGGACAAGAGGTCGAGGGCGCATTTTTTGTCCGACGATCAGAAACAACTGATTCAATATCGACTACCATTTTGGCTAGTTGTGAATGAATATGTACACGATAAAGGCCCTTTACCACCTATAAAAATATTCAAACATGGAACACAAATTGTTTACTCAAAGAGCAAAGGTGGTGTAGATGGAGCGACACAATCAAGAGAAATGCTACGTTCTTCGACATCGAATCTTAAATGGGAACAAAAGTAGTATCCCAAACTTTATAAACATTGGTATTCAATTTATTCATAGGGTGGAGAATGCTACAACGTGAATAATTACTTGAATTGAAGGAGGTGTTTCGTTCATTATGTATGAAATTCCAAGTGCGCTGAATTCATCATGATGTCTGCTTCATATGGACCAGATTTGATGGTTTGGGTGATACAGTCAACATTAAAATTCAATATTGGGGACATATTATATAACTCTATACACAGGGAAAATTTACAGTATATTCCTAAATCTTCAAAAAATTAATAAGAAATAATAAGAAATGAATTTGTGTGACATTAGAGGATTATTGTTTAGTGAATTCAGTTAGAAATTGAGTTTGAAATACAGAAACGTTTCACATTTCGCGAATTTTGAGAACTCGTCTTTCAATGAATTTCTATTTTTGGATTATCGTTTTGTTATAATTCAGTAAAAATGGCTAAACTGGTTACATTTTGAGACAGTCTTTTTGATGAATTTTTGTCTCTAAAAGAGAGAAAAATGTATCAAAAGGGAAACAAGGCTAAAGGTCGATCCGATTAAAAATGAGACAAACCGACTTCACAATCAATGAAACGAAGGCTAACATAGAGAAGTGCTCAAATCGCGTGAGACTGGCGATTATGATTAGGAAAACTAGTTGTTGGGAAGTTATAGGAATAACCCCTCCTGGTTTCTGTGGTTGTAGACCGACTCATTGAGTTTGAAATCTGTAAATTCCTCGGTGTATTCTTCAATTATTTCTGCCGACGTGCTCAGTCGTGAGGGTGTTTCCACTTGTGTGTTGGACTTACTGGCTTTTTACGTATGTTTAATTCGAACTCTTGGGGGCAGAGACGCCTACGCATAAGGCTTTCCGACGGGTTGGTGATGGTCAACAGCAAATCGAGTGCGGCGTGGCCGGTGTTCACGGTGAATTGTTCGTAGAGGATGTAGGGGTGTAACGTCTTAAGCTCCCATACGACGGCGGGATATTCTCGTTCGGTTGCTGAATAACCCTTTCCAGATTGGTTTAACGAGCGGGAACTGTACCCCGCTTGGTTTGCGTTCCCGATAAGAATGGGTTTGGAAGAGGCGCACCAAACGTGTAAGCGCTTCATCTGTGTCGACGGAGTAGTGTGTCCGGATGAGGTAACGCCAGGACTAGCGGGGAACAGACAGCCTCGAAAGATTGAAGTTGATCTTAATCTAATTTAAACGAGTCTGGGTTATTCATTTTCAGCAAAGCATTCAACGAAGCAGCAATATTCGTGAAACTGGGTATCAAACGACGATAGACGGTACATAATCCCAAAAATGAATTTAGTTCCGTCTTATTTGTCGGTGCTACTTCTTTTCTGAGAGATTCGTATTTGTTCGGTGTATTTCCAATTATCCTGGCTTAATAACATGGCCCAAACAGTCCACGGTGGCTGTAAAGAATGTGCAATTCCTTATCTGGAGAGTCACTCCTGCCTCGAGAGGCGGTATAGGATTTCGTCCACATGCTGAATACAGTCCTTCATATTCTTGGAGTAGATAATCACGGCATCCAAATGTATGAGACTAGTACGCCAATTGTATTCGGTAAGTATCATATCTAAGGCACTTTGAAATGTTGGGAGTGCTTTCGTCAGAAGGAACGGCATATGTTTGCATTGGTAGATTCCCGAGTGGCACATAAATGCAGTTTTTGGTTTATCCGTTGAACATATCGAGACTTGTCAATATCAAGAATAAGCTTCCAGTGCTATGAATATCTTAGATGTACTACAGCTGTACAATTCACTTGGTAGTACCAAGTAAATCATACAATCGTCCATGCAAGGGATAGGATAACTGTCCTCCACAGAAGCTTGGTTTAGATTCCAGAAGTCTAGAAAATCCTAAGTTTTCCGCCTTTCTTGTGTGCGAATAGTACTGGTACCGTTCATTCAGAGTAAGCAGGTTTAACCAAACCAGCTTAAGTTGGTAATCTATAGTTAGATTAATATAGAATTGTTCTAGTTCGTGACTCTTTGGGCCAGCACGATTCGGTGGTGACTTGAATGGTCTATTACCCGGGTTAATTTCTATTGAATTCTCAGTTACATTGATATCACCGAGTCTTCCGAGCCCAATTTCTTCTTGTTTTCTAAGCATACTGCTTGATATTATTCTTCATCCACTCCATTACAGGCGTTTCATCTTGCTCCATGTGTGATTCATAGAGTTTGACAAATGCAGTGGTCTCATGTACTTTCTTACAGAGACCACACTAATTCTAACCCAAACTTCTGCTGGAACCAGACTTCAAAAACTGGCTGGAACCTTAGTTACACGTTTCTTACACAAATTTCATACCTAGTGACAAACATGGACTACTGTCTATTATTCGGCTTACAGCGCTCTAATTTTACTATAAGAACGTCTTTCGCACCTTTCTCTTTCCTCCCCCTTTTCCTCCCTTTTATATCTTTACTTATAATTATTAAACTTCTACAGTAGCTACTGCAATTAATGTTAGTCACATTATTTTTTAAGGAATTATTTTGACGCCTCCACCTATTTTATTGTTATTCACAATATATTATGTGTTCACATTAATTTTAGTGTGAAGAAATTATTGTGAATCACATTAATTTATTTTGGGAAAATTATTGTGAACTGAATTATTGTGTGAGGATACTATCAAAGCAATAATTTCTAAAACATTGGGCCATTTTCATTGAAATTATTTAAATGAAAATGCCCAATGTTTTAATCAAATGCTGCATGAACAGGCTCCCCATCGAAGTGATTGCTATATTTCGACACAATTTCCTGAAGCTTTGGAAAGAGCTGACGAACCTTCCAGGTATTGTTAACATTCAATGCCAATCCGCAACGAATCATTGCCTTCCTAGCATACTGTACACCTTCTTCATCTTTTTGTTTGTTCACCTCCTTATCGGCCTCGGCAGCAATCTTTAGAAAAAAAGTCTTTCTTGGATTCATCAATTTACCGGATGAATACAGCCACTTGTTTTCCAAAATTTGCTTCATTTTGAAAGTTTCCTAACGAGAGGACCATGCGGACTTAATTTTTTGAATTTTAAATGAGTCGCAGGGTTGCACCAAATGGGTCGCATTCTTCGGGCGAAATCTTATCTCTGTATCGATAGAGTTGATTGCCAGTCTCAATGCATCCGTATCTTTGCGACCCGAGCAGTTATCGACAAACATCACCCTCTTCCTCCCTTTTGGCAATCTATAAATAACACGTGTCTCTCCCAACCATTTTTGCATGACAAATGAATCCATCCATCTCTTCGGACCTATCCTGTAAGCCACACCGGGTATGTCGTCAGGAACTCCACGAATAGGGTAGCTTCGATTGGTGTTTTTAAAGATCATGAATACTAGTTCAATGCGGGCATGTCTACTACCAGAGATCCTCACAACCATATTCATTCCCTCGCCACCTGACACTACATCAGTCCACTTAACCTCTTCATCGCCCTTGAATTATAGGCCTTTTTCAAAGTCCATATTGATGAGAAAATGGGTCTCATCGTCGTTCTCGGCATTACCTTCATTGAGAATTCCACTGTTGAACTGCCTACACATTTGACCCAAATGGAAAGCCACCTCCATTTCAATAAATTCCTCCTTAGCAGGACTAACTTTCAGTTTCCCATTCAATAATCGCTGAACAATTTGGAAGCGATTGCAAAATTATTTAACCTACCACAAAGTAATCTTGTCTTTGATAAGAATATTAGACTCAGGATTCATCATACTTGATATGTAAGCGGTTTCCTCAGAACGTGCAACGAGCAACAAATCAATAGAACGAAGGACAGAATAGGTGAATTTTACTCCAACGCGGGACAGGCGCTCAAATTCGGAACACAAATCAGTATGAAGTGCGCCCACCCACGGTGTAATTCGACGACCTCTCCTCATTCTTGCTTTCAAGTCAACTCGTTTCAATCCTCCACTTCAAGTGGAGGATTGAAACGAGTTGACTCGGAGCTCGTCCAACATAACGCTGGTGACAAGTTGTCACCCGCGTTATTCTGGAAGAGCTTCCACGGAGAGTCAATGCGGACTCAGTGTTCGTGTAAGTATCGCGGTCACGCCATATCCTCAAGGCCTTCATCGTACCAGCCTGGCGATAGTTACGGAAATATTGCGGAAACCGAGAGACGAATTTGGATGAAATATG
>JAULBU010023310.1:0-18521 GCA_032358235.1 Odonthalia washingtoniensis
AACAAAAAGAGACAATCACAACGTTCCTCTTCCTACTTTTTCTAAAAACGGCATTTACGCTATTTGGAATAGAATGGGCTCTTTGGCCCAAAGCTATTGGAATTATCCACTATCTCTCGATGGTCATATTTTTAGGCAAGAGACTATTTATTGGATAATAGATCAAATAATTTATGATTGTGTGGGGCCCAACAAGCTAGAACAATTAATGCAAAGATTCTTTTTTGAAATTCAGCCTTTTTGTGCTTGCGAAATGACAAGCTGTGTGGTAAACTCACCTAACAATAGAGTCCAGGAACAATTTCAAAACTGGCATGGGCAAACATACGGATATCATCAGGATAATTTGCTTGAAATCTATAACGATGGAGGAAGGATCGCTTTTGACAACATAAAATTTTCAGGTATCGATTGCCCCCACAAGGAGATTGATATCCTACAAGGATTAGACTAATGTACGATTACGATATTATTATTCCTGCGGCTGTAAAAGACTATGTGAAACTTTCATTTTGTGTTGATGGACTCAAAAATCTTAATCCAGCCCCCAAGAATATTTTTATCGTTTCTTCTAGGAAATTGAAAATAGAAGGTTGCCAATGGATTGACGAAAGAGAAGTCTTAGATATCGTTCCAGAGGATATAGAATACAGAAGAAACAATTGGATATATCAACAATTAATAAAGATGCGCCAAGACTTTACGGGCGAATGGTTTATGACTGTAGATTCGGACTTTGTTTTTAGGAAGCCGATAGAATTAGTAGACGAAGGATTGCCCATATACTATTTTAATAACTATCCGCAAGAACATAAACCATATTTTGATTTTATGGATAATATCTGGGGCCTTAAAAAAACAATAAATTATAGCTTCATCTGTGACTTTATGATGTTTAGGAAAAAGTTATGCAGAGAACTTATACCAAATACTAAAAAATTCGTTAGAAAGCTTAATAAAATCATTTCAGAAGATTGTCTCTTCAGCGAGTTTGAAACATACGGAAATTATATGGCTAGCAGATATCCATACTCTTTTAAAACCGATAAGATTAATGTCGATATGCATGGTAAATATCTACCAAATCTTTTTGGAAGTGAAGAAATCAAACAACTATTAAACCAACCAACAGACGCCGATGCTGTTGTTTTTCATTCGTGGACCTAAAATGATTATACTTACATTTTGTTCTGAAGAAGGCGTAAAGATACCACAATATACATATTATTGTATAAAGGCCCTGAGGCATTACAATCCAGATGTGCCGATTCATTTTCTTTCTAGGCCGAATCATGGGTTTGAAAAAGTATTTAAGGATCTCAATGTTGAATGGTTTGATTACTCAAACTATTCTACTTATGAGATAGAAAAATTCAACGAAACGTGCGACCTAAAGAAGCATGGAACACCCAACACTACATATCCTAGTCCTCCTAATTTCTTTTATGGGGCCATGGCTAGACTTTTCTATATCGGGGCCCACGCCCAAAAACATGAAATCAATGAGTTTTATCATTTAGAAAATGATGTCCTGGTGTATTACCCATTCAAAGATAACATTAATGAATCTCTCGATCTTGTATATCCAGTAATGGGTAAAAATTTATCAACATTTTCTATTGTAAAATGCAGAAGTGTTCAAGTGTGGAGGGTTATGCTTATGTATATGCTTAAATATATAGACATGGGCGAACAAAAATTTTGTCAAACATACGATGCCGACATGTTTAACGAAATGACAGCGGCAGATATCTTTGCTATGGATACAGACTTTGCCGATGATATTAATGATTTGTTACATCAAAATTATTTCTTCGATCCAGGGTCTTGTGGACAATATCTTGGAGGAACTAATAACGGTCATGGGCCTGGGTGGCACGGAGACCATCATTACATTGGAAAAGGAATCATGGAGGGCAATGTCAAAGTATGGATAGAAAACAAAAAACCAATAATTGAGTTTAAAACCGATAGTGGTGTATTGTGGAAGATGCCACTTTTCAATCTTCATATTCACTCTAAAAACCTGAAAGACTTTATTGATGTTTAAAATAGATAGAGAATATTATAAAGAGTATTTTGTTTATGGCGAGCAATTTTCGTCTATGAATTTTAGCGATGTTTTTCAATATTTTCCTACTCATGAAGCATGGAATATTTATGCTTTCATAGTAAGGGCTAAAAGAGAGCCCAAAAAACAATTCACATTGCTTACCCATAATTCTGATTGGTCGCCGGGGAAAGTACTGGACTTAGTCGGACTGGACATTGAAAACATCCCCCAAAATCTTTATTGGTTCTCTCAGAATGTTGATATTGAATCTCCGTTGATTGAATCTATTCCTATAGGCTTAGAGAATTCGCACTGGCACCCAACTAAGCCAGATCTTATAATGGAAAGAATTAACAATGTTAACGAAAAAGGTTACAAGTATTTATGTTGTGCAATGTTTAATACTGGTACAAATCCCAGAAGAAAAGCAATACTTGAACATTTCAAACAGTTCGATTGGTGCTACACAAAAGAAACAACAAATGGATCTCATTTTGAAGAATATATAAACATTGTTGACGAAAGCATGTTCTGTGTTTGCCCCGAAGGAAATGGTATAGATACTCATAGATTCTGGGAAGCGTCCTACCTGCAATCTATTCCAATTGTAGAAGATTCAATAAACATTAAATTCTATAAAGAAATGCCGATGCTTTCTTTCGGTAGTCTTTTGGATGTAACCAGGGAAGATTTAATAGGGCAAACACAAATAACTACAGCGTCTTACTTTCCATTAGATATTGGATACTGGAAAGACAAAATATATGGAAAGGTCTATCGTGAAGGTAATTGATTGTACACCGGATTATTACGTTGAGAAAAAATGGCTTTCTAACATACTGAGGCACCTTAGAGATTTGGAGGAAACTGTAGTAATTAGGGATTCTGGAGATTCTCCTATGCCAAAAACGCCCTACATATCTATTATTACATCTACCGAAAAACACGACTATGTTCCGCCAGAACTAGAAGATGAAAACTGCCTTGGGGTCTTTATGAACTACGCCCCAATAGATGGAGATTCGTATCAGGTAGATAATTTTATAAAGCATCCTAAAATACATAACTTACCACTTGGGTATCACAAGGGGTTTATAGTAACGCCACAGAAAAATCTACCATTTCTTGCTGATAGAGAAACAGATGTTTTCTTTTGGGGCCAATTCGATCCCTATAGAAGACAGGATTTTCTATACGCCTGTAATAGGGTCTATAGTCGCCAAAATACAGACCTTAGGATGTACAATGGTTGGGGCCAGGGATGGTCACACATAGAGTACTGTGGGGCTCTATTGAACTCCAAAATCGCCCTTGTACCTTGGGGTTCGGCCTCACTTAACACTTTTAGATTCTGGGAGGCTTATTACAGCGGCTGTATTATAATTTGTAATTCCCAGTACAAAACTTGGTACTCCGACAAAATCAACTTTTTCACCTGCAAAGATGACTGGTCCGACCTAGAATACTGGATAGACCATGTAATGAAAAATATGCATTGGATCGAATTAAATAATTACACAGAAAAAGTTTTCACAGAAAAAGACGTAGCAGAATATATAAGAAAGGTTATATGTCAATAGAACAAAATACACATGGTGAAGTAAAAACATTTAAGTATAAAGATCTTCCAGCTATTCAAGTTTGGGGAGTCACAGATGTTTTTAAAGAGCTACAAGAGAAACATAAATTTGATCTAGTTTTTGAGTTTGGAACAGATTATGGGGGTCTAACTAATGCCCTAGCTGAAGTAATGAATGTCGAAATACATACATTCGATATTAATGCCACTAGATTTAAGAATTATCATCCGTCCTTAATAAATTTCTACAATTTGAATATTTACGAAAACTGGGAAAATATTAAAGAATTGTTAGATACATTATATGGGGCAGGAAGTAAGGTATTATTTTTATGTGATGGGGGCGATAAAAAACATGAGTTTAATGTAGTGTCTCAGTGGTTAAGGCCTGGAGATTGCATCATGGTTCATGATTACTTCCCAGATGCACATGCGTTTTCGGAAGGAACGGGAAGATGGAATTGGTGGGAGTTTGATGAACCAGTACAAGATCCAACTCTAAAGAAAACTTTTGGTGATTTCGATAACTTTGTATGGTATTTTAGGGAGAAAGTTTGATGCTTCCAGTTTATTGTGTTCATTATTCGCCTCTCGAAGAAAGGCGAAGATATATCGAGTTTAGTCCAGTGGGCAAGTTCTGTCAATTTATTAGTATAGACCAAGAGGCCCAAAAAGAATATATTTATAGTCTATACAATCCATCCGAAAAACTGTGGCAGAAGAGATGTGAAGGGCTATATCTAGAGATTCCACCATTTAGAGAGTTAAAAATTGGGGATTTAGGGTGCTCAACAAATCATCTTATTGCACTTAGTAATGCGTGTAAAAACGAATATTCTTTGATTATAGAAGATGATGCTATTTTTGATAGTGATATATGGAGACCCATAAAGAAACTAATAGCTTTCAATCAGGGATTTTTTGAGTGGGATGTAGCTATTATTGGTGGGGCGTTTAATCATACTGTAGCCCCAACTATTGTTGAAGCCAAAGATTTTGGGGGGAATAGAATAATCCTCAAAGGGCCCCCATCTACAAATACCGTGTGCGCATATATAATAAACGGAAATGCTGCATCTATGCTGCATAGTGTATTAATAGCAAACAAGATGGTTTTGCCTATAGATTTTGAATATAACTACTGGTTTAAAGAGCTTAATTTTAGAGTAGTGCATTATGTGCCATATCCTATTATTGAGGGAAGTTCTCGTGGTTATTATAAAGGAATACAACAAAGATGAAAATAGCTAGTATTGTAGAAACAACATCTTGCTCCCAAAGCAACTTTTATATGACAAAAACATTTAATAAAATGTTAGGAACAGAAATTTCACCAGTTTGTTTTTATTTGAATCTTTCGTCGTTGTCTGCCTGGAACCAATTTGCTATAATGAATATATATTATGCTAGCGGTTTTTTCGATGGTATTATGATTGCTACATCTTTTAAGACAGCCGAAGTTCTTTCAAAAATTAATACAAACGCCTATAAGTATTTATATTTGCAAGATTTAGAATGGCTTAGGGGGCCAACGCAATATGAAGACAACTTAAAACTGTTAAAAAATTTTAAAATACTAAGTCGTAGTACATCACATCATGATAATATTATGAATTATTGTAATATGGAAAGTACTATAGTTGACAATTGGAACTATGAAAGCCTAAGAGGTTTAATGGAAGATTATGATAGAAGAACAGATGAGAAAAGAGTATGAGGCAGGTGATTCTATACCTGTTATTTCTAAAAGATATGGATGGTCTGAAAGCAAAGTTTCTAGGATGTTTAAAAAGATTGGAGTCAAGATTAGAACACGCTCAGAATCTGCTAAAATAGCTCTAGAAACTGGCAGAGCGATTAATCCCACCAAAGGAAAGGTTCATTCTGAAAAATCAAAAGAGCTTATGTCAAAACGTCGTGCAGAAACATGGGAAAACGATAACGGTGAAGCCCGCAAGAAATTATCTGAAAGAGCTAAAGAAAACTGGGCGAACAAAACAGAATTTGAAAAACTAACAATGCTTTCAAAGGCCGGTCAGGCCCTTAGAAAAGTAGCAGACGAAGGGTCGGCTGCTGAAAAGTATTTGGTGGAAAAACTAAAAGCACACGGATACGAAGTCGAATATCATAATAAAACTATTATCTATGGGCAATACGAAATTGATATTATGTTACCCAAAGAGGGAATTGTAATAGAGATAGACGGACCACACCATTACTCTCCTATTTTTGGAGAAGATAGACTACTAAAAACAAGGGATTCTGACCAAGTTAAGAATGGGGTCTTGATGGCTAATGGTCTAAAAGTAATCAGAATTAAATATACAGCTAAGAAATTTAACAACTCGGTAGGACGAAGAATGTGGGAGGCGTTTGAAAAGACTATTCAGTCGCCCCTAGAAAAACTTACATACGTCGAATTTTAATTTACGGCAAAAGCCGAAAGGAAAGAAAAAGAATGGCAAAAAAAGAAGAGCAAGTTGTTCCAGAAATGACAGATCCTAAGTGGGATGATTATGTTATGTCATTGTTTGATAGTGGCGAACTAGTAGATGGACACCCTAATGTAGCTGGATTACGCAGAATGGCTAGATTACTTCTGGGCGAAATCCTGGTAAGCAAGCCAACAGCGGTATTTGCTTCTGAGGGAAACAAGGCTACGATATGTTATGAAATCATGATATCTTGTGCTAATGGCAAGATGCTCAATTTTGGGGATGTAGCAGACGTTACGGAGTACAATACAGACTTACCGTTCTGCTTACACCCTGCGGCTGTAGCGTCTACTAGGGCTGAAGCTAGGGCCCTCAGAAAGGCCTTGTGTCTCAAGAAGGCTTCATCTGAAGAGCTAAACGGTAAGAACGCCCCCAAGACACCGGAACTTAAAGTCAAGGTCGATAAACCAACGACTGGAGAAGTTGATCCTAGTACTCTCTTGACGGACAACCAAAAGAATTTCATTAGTAGTCTTTGTAAGAAACTATCAGTTTCAGCTAGCGAATTCCTTGAAAAAGGAAAGAAGATCGATGAACTTACAAGATCGGAAGCTAGTGCCCTGCTAGATAAGCTTAGGGCGATGCAAACAACTGCCTAACGGCAAAACCGAAGTAAGGGGGCGTCATGCCCCCTTTTTTATTTATTAAAGATACTCAACGCTAAATTGTAAAGCGTAGCTCTTGCTTCCAGCATTTAATGGTTGAGAACTAAGGGCAACTCTCCATGTATGACGCATATCTACACCAGTTCCACCAAATGTTCTAGTGGTAGAATTCGCCCCAATATTAGGTAGATTTGGACTAGCTGTGTTATAATACTGTCTCCATTTTGGCTGTAATGCAGAATCGTAAGTTCTTTCTAGGAATCTCTGTCCGCTTCCAGGAGAATTTAAAAGTGGCACAATAATTCCACTACCACCCACAGTATCATCATCGCCCACAATAGATCCTAGTCTGGAATCGCCATTAAGTTTAACGTCAGAAGTAGATCCGTTTCGGAAAACTACGCCAGAACTATTTTGATAAAATACCTGAGAACATTGATTAGTGGGCCAAGGATCTCCCCACCAAACGTGATCCCCAGAACCATGGGGGGCTGTTCCAACGCCATCATTGGCCGTATTGGCAGATCCTGGGGTTGCCACCCAAGAAGAATAAGAAAGTCCATTGAAATTAACTACTTCAGCAACTTTTGTATTGACTCCAGACGCAGGAAAATTAACGTTATTGCGGTCGTAAATGCGTAGCTGGGCGTTCTGAACCTGAACTGGTACATTGTGGTCAAAATTGATGTCAAGTGTTCTGTGGAAGCCATTTAGACGACATAGTGGGATGCCAGAAGTGTCAGTGTCTGGAAGACCAGAAGCGGCGGCTGTATACTTAACATTATGGGCGTTTCCGCCGTTAAGTGTACCGTCAGCATTAGTAATAAAAGATTTGTCTTGATATGACCCAATCTGAACAGAGCTACCAAAAGACGCCCCGTAGAAACCTAGTCCAGAGCCCCTAATATTCGGGGTCGAGAATGTTCCAAATGTAATTTCTGCCATTTTATTTCCTTTTGATTATTATTATCTTAAATATTAAATTTTGTGGTAGCCTACAAAGGCTATACTCCAAATAGTGGCCCTAAAATGCCCATCCCCATATTTTACAAGCCTCTTCCCAGGATATTTCTGGTTTATTAATTTTTGCGTTTACAATATTATGAACCTCCCACGACCAACGTTGCCAGTCGTCAAATCGCGGTGAATGAGTTTCTAAAATTTTCTTAAAATCATGCTTACAAGAGGCACATCCAGGAATGGTTTCCACCCATATTTTAAATGTGTCTTGATTAAATATTTCCGTGTGAAGCTTTTTCCAATGTTCTCTCTGGGCGTTAAAAGCATTTTCTATTTTTTTTAAAAATGGATCTACATGCTCTACATTATATAACAATACCTTCTTTTGTCCCGGTCTATTCATAAAATCAATAATTTGTTGTTCTGATGTAAAAGCCATATGTTAAATTTCCTCTGGTGGTGGACTAGGTTGATGGCCGGAAGTTAAAAGCATTGTAATTGAATATGGTATAACTTTTTGTAATGATGGTAATACCCTACACGGAGAACGCATAGACCCACCACTAAACGGACCAAATAATTCTGCCGTTATATTAGCTGGAGGAAATGCATTAATTCTATTAAGAGTTATTGAAGAAGGTAAATTATTACAATCCAAACAATCGCTCATATATCTATATTCTATAGTATAAACTCTTGTTCCTGGGCCAATCATTGCGTCATAACAATGCTGACCGTCAAAAGACGCCATTGTTACTGTCTGTATGCCATTTTTATATTGATCTGTAACCCTACAAATACGTGGTTCATCTGAATCTAATATCCCATCAAATCCAGAAAAGGTAAAATTACATCCATAAATTAAACCTATGCTTATTAAAGTACTAGAACTTACTATTGTTGGATCACATCCTGCAATAGAAGGACATCTTGGGCACTCATAACTAGAAAGAGTTTCACAGTTACCAAAAAATGTTGATTGGGGCCAAGAGCATGGCATACATGGAGGATGAATTCCTACTTCTACTGGTTGAATCCATTCTCCACGAACAACATTATCTGGGAATGTAGCTTGTTCCATAGGTGGATCATACAAACAATCCCAAGCGACAGTTCTATACCTTGTGTACGCCTGATTAGATTCAGAAGAAAATCTAACAACATGATAGTAAAAATCAAATGTAAAACGAGTTTTACTAGAATTTTCTGTATC
The DNA here is from genome assembly GCA_032358235.1 of Odonthalia washingtoniensis. NCBI lineage: Eukaryota > Rhodophyta > Florideophyceae > Ceramiales > Rhodomelaceae > Odonthalia > Odonthalia washingtoniensis. The sequence goes on from JAULBU010023310.1 coordinate 8,906, forward strand.
ACAACATTGAGACATTTGAGCTACACCATAATAAGACTCTTGCTGCCATACCCTAGTATGAGTAACCCCCTTACGCTGAAATTCGTAATTTAATAAGCCAAGTATTTCACAATAGCCATAAACCTCACCAGATCCACCCTCGACATAACCCGAGCATATACATTGTGGACAACAAGGATTATATGGAGTTCCGAACCATTCCGATTCTTCTCTACAGTCTTCTATTAGTACGGGGTCATGAACAATACAATCCCCTCCCTGTCTAGAGTAACAATTGTTTGCATAAGTAAAAGGAATTGGTTTTTCGAATGGTAAAAACTTTCCACTGAAATTTTGTCCAAGCATATATACAGACCAATCTGTAATACTCCATGCTTTATCACATAGACAACATTCTCCACAACAACAAGATTTTCCCATTTTAGCAATTATCCACGTAAACTATTCTGTACTCGTAATTTATTCTCATCACGGCACAATATTTTCCAGAACTGGCAGTAACTGTACTTCTGTTGACTCCATTTATTTTTTCTCCAGTAGCACTCCATTTGAGAGATCCGCTTTCTCTTACCCCATTTTCTTCAATGTCATCATCCTTATTTCTGTAAATTTCTAACTCAAAAGTAGTAGGGGCGGTTTTACTTCCGGCTGTAACGGGAGTAGTTAAATAGCCCTCTAATATCTCGATACCAGAAGAAAACATCTTTCTTTCTTCGTCCCATCTCAAATCCACTGGACCAGTTTTCCAGTTAGTTCTATCGGTAGACGCTTTATCGGCAAAAGAATCAACATCTCCAGGTTCAAAAGGCATCGGCTTACCATCTAATCCATAGCCCCAACTAGAAATCATTAGGGGCCCCCTTAAACCAAATGTTCTAATATTTTTAATTTCTTTTGGCTTATTAGCTTCTTCGTTTTTAAGATTTAGATCTTTAGGATTGTCTCCATGAGCTGTAATACTAAAATCGCTTCCATGTTTAAAGTGTGGGTCTAAATCCTCGCTTGTAGGACCGGCATTACCACCGGAAAATCTACCTGTTGAAGTAGGAGCTATCGGCCTTTTGAATGACGCTCTTTTTTCATTTTTCTTTTTTTCTCTAGATATTTCTATAGGAGTATATACTTGGGTCATATCACCAACGTGTGCATTTTTTGGATCGTTTCCTACGGCCCCCATAGCATTAGGCGGAATGCCCTGAACTACAATAGGATTGCCATTCGGATCAAATCCTCCCTGTAAAGAATTATTATTTCCTTGCAAATTTGGAACTACAAATCTGCCAGCATACTTATCGGCATATTGTTTAGGCTTGAAAATAGGTCTGTTTTGGGCGGCTCTTCTCTCTTGTCTGAATCTGAATAAATTTTTGTTGATAGTGGTAAATCTATCTATGGCTATCTTATTTATTTTTCCAAACTCAGGAGTCCAAGTATTAAATCTGTAGGTTGTTCTGTATCCATCGGTGCCCATGGAAACATCCATAGACGTAACATACGGCCCCGATACAAAAAATCTATCGCCAACATTATTTTCTGGATATCCAGCTACTTCAATATAACCACTCTCTACCCCAGAAACGTCAGAATTAAATACTTGGGCATATTGAAGTCCAGCCATATCGAGAAGAGATATCCCCCCAAAAGTTTCGGGCGTTAAAGATTCGTCAAATATAACCTCTGCTTTTCCATTATAAGAAAGGGCGTTAAACCATGGCCCCCAGTTATATCTATTACTAACCTGTGGCACGCCTATAAATGCGGGGGCTACCCTATCTGGGGCAATACCATAGATTCTACTTATAGCTTCAAAACCAAATCCTTTATTTTTTTGTAACATGTCTAAAGGAGTCCCGAGCATTAAATGAAGAGCCCAAAAAAGACCATTAGTCTCTGTTGTATATCTATCATAAATAGAAACAGATGGAACATCTACAATACAATAAGCCCTTCCATCGTTAGTAAAATAAGTATCTTTTTCTGGATTAGCCGGGGCAGCTATAATATCTGCGTTTACATAATAACCATCGCCCAACGAAGAATAATCATGCACTTGGGGAAGAAATTTCCACTCGGCAGCAGCTTTCATTTTTCCGTCCCCATCGTAAAAAGATATATCCTTATAGGGGAATCTCTCATTCCAAGCAGAATCTGCAATCTCCCACGCCGTTGTATATTTAGCGTCCGTAACAGTAAATTTTACATTATTTTGAAGCCCACCAGCTTCAACCGGAAGCCAAACAAGATACTTCTTTCCGTAGTACTCATCTCCAGCAGCTTTTACGGCAGTGTATAATTTTTGTAATTCTTCTTGCATGGAGTCGGTTTCATAAGTTTGATATCTTGGATTCCCTGGTGCTATAACGGAGTCTATAAAATCAGAAGGGGTGGCGGTCCCATTGGCTAATCTATCAAACAAAAATTGATCTACTTTTACATAAGTAAATATATAATTAAAAAATCTTCTTATTACAGGATTTAAATATAAAACATTTGGAATAACTGGTGGCGGATCTGGTGGAGGAGGGTCATCAGGATCTGGTGTGGGCGGCGGATTGTTTTGTACAAATTCAAGATATTTACATATACAATGAAATAACATCCAACTATCAAAAGAATGCATTGCCATTCTAATTTCTAAAGTACCAAAAACCGGATGAAGTGGATAAGGAAGTCCATCATCTGTTACAATATAATTAACATACTGTGGATATAAATCTTTTGTTTTGCCCCATACTTGCATAAAATTACGGGCCTCAAAATATCTTGTTGCGGGGCCCCCTATAACTAGTTTCTGGGTAACACCATCAGATAGTTCCTTGCCTACCTCAGCACTAATTAGTTTCTGGTCCTTCTCCATAGTCTTTACTATTTGTTTAATAGTTCCAGGATCAGGTTGTACAGATCTATCTATAACTTTAATATAAATTACTGGGTCTTCAATGATGCCATTTACTATTGGATCATTCTTGGGGCGGACCTGGACAAGGAAGTCACACAAACACAAACTACAAACTTCTGCTATAATAGACATTGCTGATTGAGTGGGGCCCGTAACTCTTACATTATTAAAATTAGCAAGTCTTGATCTTAACTCTCTCATGTCTAATTCATAGAACGTATTTCCGTAGTTTATTTTGCTGCCCCAAAAAGAGGAGCCCCCAGAAAGAAATTCCATTATATTTAATAAATCTGGAGCCGGAAAACCAAGGCTATTTACAGCGGAACCACCGAACCCACCACCACCAGCAGAATTTGGTGATTCTCTATAACCAAAAGGATTCCAAACGTTATTTATTTGTCTTACAAAAAGTGCCCCACGAGGAAAAGAATTTCCTATAAATTTATCAAGAATAACCTGGACACCATCTAATACTTTAGAGGGCGATTCTAATACAACGTCCCATGTATAACCAGAAAGATCTAATCTTCTAGTATATCTCTGTAATATTCCAGCAAACTCAAGCTTTCCTATTTTAACACCAACGCATGTACCATTAGCAGGAAAATTATTTTCAAAATCGTCTGGGTTTAGGGGGCCATCATCTGGGAACACTAACGTCAATTGGGCGGTACTAGATTGGGTGCCATATCCATTAGAAAAACTCGCATTTGTTATATACGCCCCAAAAAGAATAGATGGTTCTGCAACAAAATTTTCCATTAGTATACCCACTCCACCGATAAAGTATAAGCCCCCCCGATAGGATCAAAATCCTCGGTGAAACTTTGAACATTAACATTATCCCCCTGGGGGGCATATATTGATAATAGATCTCTTCCTTCTGTCGGCTTAAACGCCCTAAAGGGACGATCCATAACACAATCTAATTGTAGTGTTCTACGTCTTTCTGGGGTGGTATTCATGTTTTGAATTTCTGGGCCCGTAAGTTTTGCAATAATTGGTATAATCGCCACAGTTCTAACATCTCTAAATTCATTATTGTCGGTAATTTTAATACCTGAACTAATAGCATTTGGTATTAACTGGGGCGAATCATCAAAAGTCAAATTAAAAGAAATTGTTCCATTTCTAGTATTTCTTCCAATGGTTTTAGATAGGGGGATCTGCCTTAATGTATTAGAATAACTGCTTGAATAGTGAAAGTTCGCTATAGCGTATATATTTGGTTCCAAAATTTGATAATAATTTAGGGCACTATCATATCTTGATATAAACTTACTATAATACCCTTCTGTATTTCTGCCTGTTACAGATCCCTCTACTGATACTTGCACAATTCTATTTTGATCTTCTTGTATGGAAACATCTAAATCTAATGAAGCAGAAGATAGGGAAGCCTCCCAAGTTTCAGTAACAGAATATGTTCCGCTTGTCAAGCTAGATTGCGGTATTCTAATATGATTATAAAACTCGTAATCAGAAAGATTTATAGCTATCGTATCTGATGAATCACCAAAAAACTTTGGATCAAATTCTGTAAAATCACTATTTCCAAAAAAGTCTTCTAAAATTGAATTCGCTGGAGTGTCAACTAGTCTTGTTTTTACCCATTCCTTAGCATGAAACCAAGCAGATTTATCAAAGTTTCCAGAAGAATCAACACTTCTTTTGCCAGTAGCAGAAAGAGTGTGTGTAATAGTATAATTTTTGTTATATTCTCCAGTTTGAATAGATGTAGTATTTTGGGCCGAATGATCTTCTGACAAAGAAACACTCCATTCTTCTTCGATAGAAGAAAGCCATAAAACATTATCAGTATTTCTATTTGAGGCGTCTACAGTAGCCTCGAATGTAAAACTGTAATCAAATGAAGATGTTAAGGATGTATCTTCTGATGGTTCTGGAATTTCTACACTAACAAGTTTGGCATCAATAAAATCGAAAGCGTTTGGTTGTCCTCCATACGGAACTATTTCAAGCCTACCGTATCCATCGTTATTATTGATACTAGTCTGTAATTTTTCAATCATTTTTAGATGAATATTACTTTGGCGGGCACCGGCGACCGTAAGATTTATAGCAGAGTCCACAATAACTTGGCCCCTAATATTGATGGTATAAGTATTGTTTATAATACCACCATCACCAATAGAGGATACCGATCTGCTTATAGAATATCTTGGGAATGGGCCTGTAGAAAGAGTCCCCCCTATAGTTATTGAAGATTGTCCAGAAGGTGTGTATATTACAGCCATTTATTCCTCGTATCCTCTGATGAATTGATTTATATTTTTATTCAAAAGTCCTGTTGTATTTGGTATTGATATATTCATATTTTCAGAAATACCATTTACCCCGTCTATTATTATAGTTACTCCAGAACTTGTATTATTGTTATGCACATAGAAACTTACGGAGTCAACAAACTCCTCTCCTCCCCCTTCTCCTATTCTCTTAAGAAAAAGCGTTGTATTATCTGATTCGATTCCTGCACCCTTTATAGTTAAATTTCTATCCCTAGAAATACCACTGTAAAAAACAGAAGATCCACTAGTAGTAGGAATGGTTAATATTAGATTATCAGAAGAAGAGCCCGATTCTGGCTCGTTATGAATTTTCAAAAGCAAATTATCGTCAGAATTTCCTGATAAATCTGAGAAAATTACAATAGAAACATTTTCTTCTGGGCGAAGGGGAGAAGCCTCCATTATTATATCCAGGGCGGATTCTTCGTAAAAAGATCCAGCCCCCAAGGAGCCCCTGATAAATAATTCAGTATTTAGAGAATTCGTTTCTATATCTTTTCCTATAAAAAGTGGCAATACCGACTTTCTTAAATTATCTGGATAATTCTCCAAGAAAATTTCTGCATAACCATCAGATACATTCCCCCCATTTATACTTATTTGAACAAGATCTTCTATAAAATCGACTGTCTTTAGTAGAATATCTTGAGCAGAAGAGTCTATAGCTGGACCCATACAATAAAGCGAAACATCAGAAAATTCTGGCATTTGCAAAAACAAATTTATTCCTTGTCTATCTTCGTTAGACAAAAATATTGTTGCCTGTCCAATGGTTGGGGGTGTTATATTAGAGACTATCGTACTCAGATTAACAATACCACTCATTACGGCTGGACCTATATACAATGTAGCTATTCCAGAATCTGAACTATTTGCATTTTGATACAAGTCCATATCTTCAGTAAGTAACGACCTAGAAGCAATAGACAAAGTTACGTCTCTATTTATACTAGCAGACACAAGCATAAACAACGGAAATAAATCATTTCTAGATAAATCTATAGATGTGGCATAGTCAAAAGAAAATAGATCTAATAACTCTCCGTTCTCACTATATTTAGTCTCAGATCCAAAAAACGCCCATGAAGAAGTTAATTCTTTTGGGGTGTCAAAATAAGGAAGACTACTAGAACCATAGGCTATTACCGGATTAGTATAATTGACTCTATTGTTCTCACTTTTTTTTAAAATAGACAAAGATCCTACAAAATTAAATATACAATCATAAGAAGATGCAGAATCAAAAACAGCATATCCAATTGGATCTTTAAGTAATATACAACCATCAACAACCAAATAAGAATCTGTTAAATCTGTATCCCAAGTAACAGAATTAATTGATGTGTTTTCATATGTTTTGTTTCCATACGTCTTAAGAGAAGCCGGAAAGTCTAATCCTATAGTGTTATCATAATCATAACGTGCAAGAGATTTATTTATAGAAGCAGATAGTTTTGTCTTGTAATTCCAAGATCCCCTATTCTCAAACACATAGATATAATCGCTCAATGACTCTGGGGAGCCAGGAAAAATTACATCGTCATCATCAATAGTTTCTGGGGGATTTCCATCGCCCGTGTTATTTGAAGTACCATCAGTAAGTTCATTTGGATAAAAAACACCACTTAGGGCCGTTATATTTATATCGTCAGTAGCTACTACATATAGTTCAGAAAGGTCCATAATTAGTTCCATAAAATAAGAACTGATCGGAACAGTAGAAATATCTACAAAATAATATCCAGGTCTTCCAGGTCTTTCTGTGCATTTGAGCAGATCAACAATCGGAGTAGAATTTCCTGATTCATAAACTCTTATTTTTAATTCTAATCCAGCGATATAGAAAAAATCTATTATCTGTTTATTTACTGTACCTATACTAGTATGCGAAACTCCATATGTGTTTGTAGTACTATAAGTATTGGCAGCTAATATGCTATTGTTAAGCTGAAAATTTTCCCCAAACCTATCAGAAACATATATATTTCTGCTTGGCTGCCTTTGAAAATATTCACTAAAAACTCTTTCTTGTTCTTTAATTTCTATTTCTTTTTCGTGTATACTATATCCAGTAATACCATTTTGAATGGTTATAAATTCCTGTGGGCGAGTTATAGAATATAAGTAAGTGTATGAAGAAGTGCTTACTGAATAAACATTAATTCTAGACTTATCTATATCAGTAAGTGTTGCAACGCTCGTATTTGTCATATCTGGAGACATCGTATCTCCCACGTATAGATTGTCTCCCATGAACTTAATACATTTAGCAAATCTTTCAGAAGCATAAGATTGACAGTAATAACTAGCAGAAAATGTTGAATAGTTCTGATGTTTTTTAGTTTTTCCGTTTTTTATAGAATCTGTCGTATTGATTATATGAACATAGCCGTAATCTATAATTCCGTTGGTGACGGTAGATGGAGAAGTTGCATCATATGGAGCACCATATGGAGAGCCAAAGTCAATTATTGAAATTTGATCTTCTATAGGTAAAGAACTAAATCTGTTTTCCCTATCTATCAAGTCAAGCAATATTGTTTTGTTCATTGAGGCACATGCAATCATAATTTTATTGTTAGACTGAGTTAACGCTACAGACTTTCCAAAAGAATCAATGAACGGATAATATAGATATGAATACCTACTAAAAAAATTATTATCAGTATTTGAAGAATATATAAAATCATAAACTGGATCATAAGAATCCGAAGAATAAGATCTTGCTAATATCATAAATGGGCTATCAGATAATGCGTTTACTGTAATATCGCCCCTGTGGGCTACAAGTGCCCCATACCAATAGTCGTCAAAATATGCATCACTATAACTAGTTACGTTCTCAGAAAAATCAACACCATCAAAATGATGTGGAGCATATGGTATAAAAGGGTTGGACGCTAGTGATTGAGTTGTTTGGTTTTCAGCATTAAAAAAGGAAACACCTATAACACATATTTCTTGGATTATTTGCTGGAATCTATTTATATCTAATTTTGGAATAGAAGAATCGAAGGAGCTGGCGTCATACGTGTTAGCAAGACTATTAGAAACAGACACTTCTTTTTGGGGCGAAACAGAAATGGTCATCAAATGGCATCTTCCGCTTGGGAGATTATATGGAATATATCGATATATAGTCTTGAATATTCTATCGGGGCCTCTTTCGCCCACAACAATTTTAGTTTCTCCGTTTATTAACTTCATATCTATATCAGAACCAAACCTATAAGAATGAACAAAGGCGTCTTTATCGGTCCACATACAGTCTAAACCAGAAGACCTTTTTCTTGTTGGCATCACTGAAGAATTAATATCGACATCAAAAATTAGGCCCAGCGGCAATTCTTGTTTGTCTAAACTGATATAATCTTTCTTGAATATATCTAAATAAGTTTTACATGAAGCAAATTCTTTAGATATTGGGGCTTCACTAGAAGAATCATAAACGGTATAGGGCTCTGGATCTAAAGTATCTAATAGTTGGGATGATAGATTTTGGCCGTTTCTTCCTGTGGGAGAAAAAATTGTTTTAGAATATCTCCAGCCCTGGTTTGAATTATCGTAAACATTGCCTATGCAATTAAACTCTGCAAATCTAATATTCTCATCTCTAATTCTTCTTGTCATTTGAGAATCTTCGTATATTAGAATAGAATCGCTATCTACCACCTGAACATATCTAGTTCCAGTAAGAGAAGAAACCCCTCTTGTAGTAACAGAAGCAACGTCTATAATGTCTCCATTTTGTAGTTTGTGATTTAGAGATGTATACCTATCGCCCTGATATCCAGTGATAATACCAGACTTACGAAGATAAAAGTCTACCCTACCACACTTTATTGCGGGCGTATATTTAACAAAAGTAATATTTTTATATCCCAAAAAACCATATCTAATACAATAATAAGGATAGAGATTAGATAACTGATCGGTAAGGTACGACAATCTAGTAATATCATTTGAAATCTGTGGTTCCTGAAGTCTGGAAGATGTAATTATTGTATCAAATTCTTCAGTTGGTGACAATGAACCATGTCTACTGTTTAAAACTGGAAACCTATAAAGTCCAGTGCCGTGCTCGTTAATAGAGTAAGTCCAAGTACCATATTCTGCGGGGCCTGGGGTGTACGGATCTCTGTATCTAAATACTTCGAATGGAATATTTGTATTCATGCCAACATTTTGAAGAGTATTTGAATCATCAGTATAATACCAATCATATTCTACAATTATAAAAATATTGTCAAGTTCTATATCATTAGAAAATCTAACGCCCAAGTCATTCTTATTAGAATTCAAAAAGGTTCCCAAATCTAAATTAGGCAAAAATAATCCAGTGCCTTTTGGGGAGTAAAGACTAAGATCGGAACAGCCACCAGATCCAGAACTAGCCCCAGAAGTATTA
>JAULBU010023321.1:0-18512 GCA_032358235.1 Odonthalia washingtoniensis
TAACGTCATACAACAGATCCATTTATGATAACAACATTTCCGGTTATGATAACAAAGACAACAAACCGATCATCGAAGTCATACAACTGAAGCGAGGTCATTGTCAAATCGCAATATATTCTGTTCTATATATTGCGCAAAACATTACGATATCCTTCTTCACAACCAGCCGTCATCAAATGACTTTAAATATTTCTGAAAATTACGATATCCTTCTTCACATCCATACGTCGTCAACTGACTTCAATATTTCTCAACTACAACATAATACTTCTATTATCAACTATGTCGTCATCTTCTGCATCTGCGCGTGTCTCAAGCATCGCTACCTTCCGGCAAGAGGTGAAAAATTCCACAAGCTGATTCTTGGAGAGGAAAACGGTACCGATGCAGCGGCAAGGGGTATAGTTTCAGATGTTTCTGTTGAGCTGTACTGTATAGATGATGATTCCGTTGAATTGGTGAAGTCATCCCGAGGGTGCCGTAGAATTGATTGTTCGGATATGAGTGCAGTCCTTGTTGGTACAGAAAAACTGAGGGACGGAAATGGAACTAACTCAGGAGTGTAGCGAATTGGGCAACGGCTGAACCGAATGACACATTGGACAGAGTGCAAATAATCGATTTACAAATCAAGTCAATGCATAAGTAACGGGAATATCCGTATTATAAAAATAATGGAAGAGGTACCAACCCAGAAATCCTCCGTGATTTCGAATCAGAAGATGGTGATCATTGCTGGGATTCTCAAGTGATGAAGGTTATCGCAATTCAACGCACGAACAGGGATGGTAATGAGGAGACAGATAGCGCGAGGTCTGTTACGCTTACAGACTTTCGTCTTAGTAATTACTTGACTGTCGAATTATGGCTTCGAGTCAGTCAAGTCAAAAACATCAAGAACACTCTGAGGGATGTCAGAACCGCGCAGCGTGATGCAATCATTACATCCTTTGAACAAGAGCGGTATCAAGTTTGTTTCGGTATGATCTCTGTGACTTTAGAATGCGAAGATGTTGACGGAAAGTATACTAGTATCTCGCAATTATTCAACCAGGAAAGAGATAGAATTGTACTGAAGTCGGACAAGTCATTAGTTATTGTGGAAGGTAGAAATCGATTGTCTGCACTACAAATTCTTGGTGAAATTGTAACTTTCGAAAAAAATTGGGTAAGAGATCGTATTTGTGTCGCTCTTCTCGTACGGAATGACAAGGCGACCATGAAACCGTGGGATGTTATTAATCTCAGCAGGTCTCGAAACATATCATTGTCGAAGACAAAAAAGGACATTTCGTTCATTGACCTCTGTAAGAAAATAGACACAGATTTCCTTTCTCCTATTTTTGCTCCTCCACACAGAAATTTCAACATGTCACCTTGAACAACGTTATTATCTTCTAATTCCTACCATCTCATCATATACAGCTTATCACCACTACACTCATACTGTACGTGCATTTATTGCAATGTACCTTAAGATACATTCATCAATTACAGTATCTTTCCATCATGCGTTCATTATCTACTTCTATGTCATCATGCGTCCATGATACTATCTCCTCGTCTCTAATCATCCTGTCTCTCAATTATAATCCTGTCTCTCAATTATAATGTCACCCTTTTATGCATTTGATCACCTACCCCTTCACCTTCACAAATCCAAGATACTATCTCCTCGTCAAATTGGTTGTCTCTCAACTATCAAGTCAACCTTTCATGCATTTTGATAACCAACTTCTATAGTTGAAATTGACTCGCCCTTCCACTTTCAATTAAGTTCATTTTATCCCCTATATATAAATCAAATGTGTTCTCCCATTTAATAAAGAATGAGAAAGGATCATCGATCTACGGAACACCTTCTAATTTCGCTACCAAACGACGATCCCCTTTAGCATTTGTTCCTACTGTGCTTCTGCTAACGAATAATTGCTATACCTTCCCCACGCTACGCTCGACTAATTGTCACGAACCGATCCGCCGTACACTAGTACCTATGAGCATCACCATCACCTTAATTGCCGATCTTCGCTACAATAACCTGTGACGCCTATAACAGCAACTCTAAAATACTCACGTCTACACTAACGTCATTTGTTCATAACGTCTCTCAGACAAAAAGGCTGGATTGAACGCATCGTTACATTGTAGAACATCAATTTATAACAGCACATTTCAATACATATCGCAAATTCGAATAATAGGATCATACTACCGAATCGTCCACATAGTCCCTCCGCCACGTGTCAGCTACTCTGTAAGCTACGTCCCCCTTCTCATCCCGTTCCACCGTTTTTACAGATAGTAATACCTATACTACATTCAACCTGTCGAAGGCAGGGTTGCACGGTTTTAACTAGGATTTTCCAGATTTTTAGGACCTTTTTCGCGTTCGAAGAATGATACGGACAGGCCGATCACATAATTTCTGAGGCACATTTTTTCGTCATCTTCTTCTGATGATGAGAAATTATATTCGGGCAAACTTCGGGATCTGGCCGATGGATTTTAACGTTTCTTTTGAGATGGTCTAGATTCTCTTTTAATTGGACGTGATGTATCACAATTTACCATGGCGACCAGTTCAGACGGTAAGACTAGACGTTGAGGTGCGTCTTCCTGATCTGAAATGGGGATTTTTTTCTTTCACTCCATCTCAACGATTGAGTTTTTTTGTTGCAACGAACCGCGATCTGAGAGTGCGTTGAAATCTGAACGTAAGATTTTTACGACATTCGCAGCTGATTCTGTTAGATATGGTATTTTCTCGACGAGGGCTTGCTTAATAGCCGTAAGTTCGCCGTGAAAGTTGTTGTGCGCCTACCCCTGCCCTGTTGATATATATATTATTATGTTCTGTGTCCTCTCCTTTATCCCCTTTCTTATTCGATGCTTCGACCTATTGATCACGATTGCGTCTGTCTTTACGATAGACGTTTGATCAATACGTGCTGACGTCGGATTATTCCACCACCTCATTACACACGCACTATCTACCATATATATATATATATATATATATATATATATATATATATTATTATGTTCTGTGTCCTCTCTTTTATCCCCTTTCTTATTCGATGCTTCGCCTTATTGATCACGATGGCGTCGGTCTTTTTGACGGGCGTTTGATCAATACGTGCTGACGTCGAATTATTTCGCCACGTCATTACACACGCACTATCTACCCACACCAATTATTGTTCAAGTCCCCAGCTCTGGTATCACGGCCGGCAGCTGTTAAATTGAGCAGAAAATGCGACAGCGACTAGCGTTTCTGCAAATTCCTGGTCGTTTTCGTTGTCGCGATGGCCCCTGCCTTTTACACTGGATCTAGTGAGCGGTATGATTACCTAGTTGATGCTGACACGCCTGTTATTCGTTTATTTGATTCTACCTCTCTTTCCTCAAGTCCGTAGTGCATATTTATTCATGATACGAATAAATGAAAAATTCGTACTTCGACGGGGTGAATTACACGTGTACTGCCTTCAATTCACCCTAAACTAAGTTCCTCCGTCGATCATAATGACGTGTATATTACACGTAGAGAAACCATAAACTTAATACTGTAGACTAAACTAGGCTACAGTATATTTCGACTTGCACCACGAACTATCCTTTAAAGGTACTGTAGGTTGTTCAACAGCCAGCGAGTATATTCTATCATAGACGTCCCAAGATAATGTAATCCAACCACTATACTACAACACGTACTACATAACCTGGTTCACCGTAATGATATCATTGGTGACTTGGCGCCAATACGTGTCGAACCATAGGCTCTTTCTTTTTGTCATGTGTATTATTTCCCCGCCTTTCTCATCTCGCCTCCTGACTCGTATAGTCAGGTTGCGAACAAACTCTACTGCCCTCATCTCGACACTCCAGCGTTTTCCTTTTGTTAGCAACTGACTACCAACCCACTGTGTCCAATTCAATCTTTCTTTCATTCATCAATCTCCACAACGGCGTCTTGGTGTTGATGAGTTGTTTATTCAACGAGTCTGCTGGGTTTACGACACGAGACATCCACCCCAACTTGCTCAATTCTCCACGAGTGTACGATTCACGCAGCATATTTATATTAATTTTTAAGCGCTTCTCCGTTGCCTCACCGTCCTTCGCTACCACATCAAAAACGGTCTTGCTATCCACATACACCTCAAGTGGAACTTTTATTCTTAATACTTCACTAATCGTTTTCCTAATTACAAATGCATGGTCAAACCCAACACTAAAGCATGTAATTCCGATGCCATGACCCTCCTGGTCACTTTCTTGTAACGGGATGATCCATTGTGGATTATGCTATACATGCCGTTACCATCTGTCATTAGTATAATGAAACCTAACTGGCTTTTGAGTCCCCTATTGTATGCGAAACTGGTATCAGTAAGTACTACAACCTTCGCTGTTTTTAAATCCAGCTTTCTAAACAGTAGCCCTACTTCTTTTGTTTTCTTCAGGTGGTTGATTGTCTTCGCTAGTACCTTGAATTCCTGTGTAGTTGTCTTTTCGGCTCCGGGTACTATCAATTGCACACTTGCACAATCGTCAGGCGGCTGTTTACTCCAATTTATTGGATCATCACCATCTGACTTGTGAGCCCCTTTTGGTCTTCAGGAATCGCCATCTTCTCAACCTTTTTGGGCTGCTTCATCGTGATATCTCCATCAGTCACTGTTATATCTGAACCGTTGAATGAAATCGGTACAGCACTTATTATTACTCTAGGTTTCACCTTAAACTTCAACGCTGCCATTCCTTCTTCCTTCATAAATTCATTGGTTCCAATGGCAAGACTGTCGTCCACTTACAAGATCACGATCCCCTCTAAATTACCACTGTCATTATATCATGTCAACATACATGGATCCATCTTTGTTCTCTTCATCCCAAGCCTTTCCATATGGTTATCTAGATAGATCAAGTACCAGTTCAGCCCGCTATCGGGTATGCCTTACAAAGGTCGTACTACCCTCAACACTGTTCCTTTTGGCAGACCCATCTCGGCTGGTTCTGTTATAAATACTTCCATTTCAAGATCTCTATCACTCTGGATATAGGCTTGGGTTATGTCCCTCGTGAAGGTCACCATTCCATCCGTCGATGCTTCAAGGCTTAAAAGGAGCCTCTGTGATGATCGTTTCACTGTATGTGCTCTTGTTGCTATCGATTTCGCCACCTCGTTGGAATAGTTCTGAGCTACTAAACTAGATTTACGGCGTAAACCTTGGCCTGCCCTTTTTATTTGTTCAATGAACCGTGATCCGTAAATCCTTACTTCCTCCGGTACGTCTTCTCTATTCAGTGTTACGAATGTCCCGTTCTTCAATAATCCTTCCAACTCTTGTTTCCTCGAATCAACAAACTCACTGGGATTTTTACTTTCTTTCTTTCTTCTTGTTTTTCTCTTAGTGTCTTCCTTTGATGATAAGGCTACCAGTCTGTCGTCTTCTGTCAGTTCTGGTAATATGCCGATATCTCCATCAAGCAATGATCTTACATACGGCTTTACACAGGATGATCGGAATATGCTCTGTCCAAACTTTGTCTTTATTATCACCGTTTCTCCGTCAATGCTAATGAATACATGTGGCCCTTCCCATAATTAATATTTGGTGCAATAGACCCGCACTTTGGCGCCTGATGGTAAGTCGCGGAGCCTCGGCGGTGATTCAAATCTTTTTGAGTAATTTTTGGGAGTTGGTGCAATGATATAGATTATGCTAGCGAGATATCCCATTCTTGTATTGTTTCGTGGTTAGAGAATAGAATCTTACTGGTCTTGAATGTGATCTGTGAGAATAATATCAGCTGTTGCGGGGATCGTGAAGAAGGAGGTCCCAGCTGATGTGGATGGTAATTGGTTGTAGATCTGCTTGTATACTTTTTAAATTGTTTGGGCGTAAAGTTGCTTGTAAAAGGCGATGGTGTTCCCATTTGGGCAACACCAGCATCCTAGGAACTCTATTGGCAGTAGAGTTCCTCGGATGCTGGAAGAAGTGGATGATTTGGGAGTATTGTTATTTGGATGGCGGATGTCAGGTAAGTTTATCTGGATGAAGATAAAGTTTTAAAAAAGAAAGAAAGGAGTAGAAATGGGTAAGAAAACAAAGGTTGAGAGGACTGTGCAAAAGCTTGGAATGATGCCTGAACATCGAATTGAATCGTATCGAACGGTTGAAGGGAGGATGAAAGATGGGAAGCTTGGTTCAGTTTCTTTTCTTTCTTTCGGAGCAGTTCACTCAGGTTCTTATGACAGTCCTTCAGTTACTGTTCTGTGGTGAAACAAATTTTTTACGTTATTGTTTCTACAGCAGCCCTGCTTTGCCACGTGTTTCTTCTTCTTACAAATGGTTTTTTCGTCCCTCAAAAGTTTTATTTGAAAAACTTTAGTTGGGTATTGTACAGTTGTGAAAGGCCACTCTCTGTAAGGACTTGAGAACTCGGATGAGCATACAGCGAGTGGATAGCAACTGAGGTCAATGAACGTGGAAAGATCGAATGGTGACAAAGTCCATCGAATTATATATTATGCAAAGATGATTACAATAAATAACTAACGGCCAAGATGGATGGATGAAATCACACGGGCATGTTTGGCGTATTGAGTACAGCCGACAGCTTAAAACTCAATAACAAAGGAGATCACCTCTACCAAGATTAGGAAAGGATAACAGCTGCTGTATGAATTGAGAAATCAATTCCATTTAACCACTGAGCATGAAAGAGCATAAGATCGCGAGAGTAAATGGCTACGAATGATTTTTCCTCACTACTTTAAGCAGTTTACAGATACCAAAATAAATAGATAGAAGGAAGAACATCCGACGAAATTTAGTCCTTTACACTTTTGCCGAGAACCTCCCCTACCGAAAACCTGGCTGCCATCAGAACCTCTCGTTTATAACTCATACCCAACGCGCGTATTATCGCCATCAATTAATATGTAGAACCCAATTATCTAGATAACCTTCATCAGACAAACGCATACTACACAGACATCCGGTCACCTTACACGCTAACAAATGACTGAATAAGAGGATCCTACAACAGAATAATATTATTTTGAAAACATACTGTACATGTATCTGAATGACAATGATGTTATGGTTCTGAGGACCTGAGGACCACGTTTTCTTTCTCTCCGTATGTCTAAGGTGGAACTACGTATGTCATTTTTAAATGACATTAAATTGTTATTGGGCATCGTTTGTACTATTCTAAAAGGGAATCTAGAAAACAAGGACAAGACTCGTGTAACACGTGTAAAATCACAAGTCGGTATTGTCATAATGACATTATACACATTGATATTGTGTATAATGTCATTATGACAAATTGTGTATGTCATACACATTGTGTACGGCATACATACAAAACAGTATGTACACGTTAACACTTTAAGGACAGCAAGAAAATTGGCATATAAGCTTGTTAAATTTCATTAATACAGAGCTGACATTTGTCGATATTTTTGGTGTAGGGCAGTCAATTCAAAAGTGACGAATGAAATCTCCTTATTATACAGTGTATTGTTAATTGAACTCACCGCGGCTTTGATGAAATCAAGCAGTGATTGGCTGAAATAATAATATCTTTTTTGTCTCGCCAATATAAATGGGTTTATTACGAGAACATAATACAGTGAAGCAATTTTTTCAATTTTTTTCCGTTCTCAGTGCAACTGAGTGGTTCCCATTTCGATAATCGTTACAAAAATCATTGGAAAGAACACGATTTGTCTATAGTTCTAGCCAAAATAAAAGAAAATAATTACATCGAAACAGTCTCTATTCCCGCCCGTCCGTCGGGCTGGTTCACTACTCCTTTCTTCCGGTGTGCCTCATCACTTCCGAAAATTACGCGGAAACATGTACAAGTTGTATTACAATAATATTCTAACTATATGTTCACAGCATAACTAACGAAGTAATTCGCGACATTATAATTGTAAGGCAATTGCGTTTTACACTGATTCACAGCGAATGCAACACTTGAAAATAAGGTGAGCATTACCTTTCATTTACAATTGAAGGAAATTAACGTCACGTCAAAACAAACCCAAGGCATTTCAACAAAACAAATCAATTAATTGCTGTAATCTAGTAATATCGAAAAGTATGTCGGAACATGCAGACGAGGAAAGTAACTTTGAGAATGCAGGTGAATGGTTGAACGACGATGAAGGGGACGACGACAATGATTATCAATTTAAAATTGCAGATATTGAAGTAATTGATCAAACAAGTCTCAATACAAGCGTCGAGTACATACGACGATGGGTGGAGTGAACAAAATTGCATGTTCTACAAAAAAATTGCGGCTACTAATTATTACAAAATTCATAAGGAATTTGGATAATTCTACATGTTTCTTCACATAACATTTTTCGAATGTGTCCGCCAATGGACAAATCGCAATATGGACAGAAGGTACCAGGAAGTTGAATCAAGTGAAGTAACGAAGGAAGAATTATTTGCATATGTAGGATTGGAGATTGGAGCCTCACTTTCTAGAATGAATGATTTAAAGGACTACTGGTCGAATAAAATGTTCTATGGACAGAATAATTTTAGAAAAGCTATGAGCCGTGATATGTTCTTGAAAATTCGGGCAATGTTGCAACTTTATCCACTATACACTAATTAGGAAGCCGTGGTAGACCCTTTATGGCATTCACGTGCAATGCAAGAACATTTCTTGAAAAATGCTGCTTCTGTTGCATTTCCGACTGGGTTTAGTGCACTTGATGAAAATACTATCCGGTACAAGGCCAAAACGTCGGCGAGGCACTACATGAAATCAAAGCCAGTAAAATTCTACATTCGATGTTACCTCATTGTGGGGTGGGATGTACCTTACTTGCACTCTATTTGAGACAATAAATCCGGAAATAAATCGGGAGTACCACCGCCTATTGGATACTGTACATTATTTCGTGATCTTCGTGGAGTTTATGATAGAAAGATGGATCATAATTTGGTAAAAAAGGAAATCCCCTCTGCTCTTTGGTGCCTTAAAACGGTGCATCAGACGAATGTGCATCCAATGGTATGTGGACGGTTATATGTGACGGATAACTTTTATACCCGTCACGTACTTTCGAAACAACTTTTAATATTAACGGATGTAGAAGCGCGATTGTTGTGGACAATTATGTTGAACAATGTGGACGGAATTAATAGGCCATCTATTAAGAAAGCATGAAAAATTGCAACATTCGGGGAGAGGTCCATGGTTGTTAGTAGAAGTACTTGACAAAGGGGTTGGGAGAGAACCTGACTATAGTCAAGCATTAAACTGCGGTTATGTGGTATTTAAAGACAGGAAACTAGTAACTTTCTACACAAATTATTTGTCTGATACACTACGAATGGATGTGGAAGGTTTATCAAACCATACTGTGAAATTCGTACATGGACTGGCTCCACTTCAGCGCTGTCTGGGTACAGAAGCAATTACAAGAACTACAGTACAGGTCCTAAGCTGCATCGTTTCATATAATATGTTCATAAATTTAGTTGACCGATTTGATCAATTTCGGTCAACCAATTCAATCATGAGAAGGAAAAGAAGAGTTCCTATGTCAATATTTTCGTATCTTTTAGATGCATCATTTGAAAACGCATATACGGTATTACAAACTATTGTCATTCCGGGGGAAATTAATTATTCGGTACGGGAATTTAAAATGAGAGTTGCAATGCAACTAGTTCAGCCGTTTCTCGATTTGAATATTCGTCGTTATTCTTTAGCAAACGAATTAAATGTAGCAATAACTTTGGAACAGACGCAAAATTCAAACTTAGATACAACTTCAAATAATTTAGAACATCATTTTCTGCTTGAAAATAGAAACAGGAGAAGCACACCATTCTACCTTTGCAAATTAGTTAATGGTTCTTCAAATAAAAACTGGACAACAAATGGTTGTGCACAATGTCGTACAGGGTTTCACTTTAATTTCTTTGTATTTTTTCATCGCAGAAAGGAAGTTGAAGGAAAAAATGTTCGTACTATTTTTGAACATGTTCGGTATAGCATTACAAAAGGCGCAAGAGAATTGTAAAATGTGTTACAAATCTTGTACAATAAAAATTTCCATGATCAGCGTAATTAAAAAAACAACATGCTCTAAATTACAAAATTAATTGTAATAATAACTTGACATGAAATGCATTTCCGTAAATTGTTATAAAGCAAAATCAGAAAACTTTTGAATTAATTAATTAATTAATTTTGCCATTCATATCACATGATTAAATATCGTATTGTAAAAACTATAAACTTTCCCAATTCCTCTATATTGATAATAATATTCATAATCGCATTTAAGTTTTTCCACTATACTTATTGAAATTATTAATATTTCATCGTTACTGTTCTTTGAAACCCATATAGCGTCCATTACAATCTGAACATTGGTTTCTTATCGCTTCCAAAACGCACTGTGGTAATTTGATACGGTTATATTTACCTAAATACTCGTACCTTTCGTATATGTACTTTTTATATGCTTTTTTACGTAATACGTTAGTCATAGTTGCATCTTCCTCTTCATCTCTGACACCACCTTATGTCCGTTCAATTATTTCAACTCCATACTGCACCTAGTAGTAAGGTGACTCTCCAAAACTGCAACAAACAGTCGTTTTCTCTTCATTTTTTTTCCTTCAAGTTCGCTGTATTATCTCTTTGCTAACTATCCCTTTTTGGTTATTTCTTCGATTTTTCTTTACAATACGTTTTATCCTTTTCTTGTGGTTTGCTTTTACCACTACCTGCATTTATACCACTGTCACTTCCATTTATTTCACCCACGTCTTGTTTTCCAGGTTTACTGGTACTCTTAACATTATTGATATTACTGTCATCGTTTCTGTTATCATTATGATTGTGCAGGTTGTCATTTTTAATACAATTTAATGTTGTCATATGATCATCTTTTTGTGTAATATCGGATGATTAGCATTGTTACTTCACAAACCTGCATTCACCTTCTCTGCAATTTCCTTTCCATCATCTACATTGTTTTGTGGATCTGATTGTGACAATGTTGCAACATGTGCACTGTTTGACCAAATACCATCGTACATATCCTCCGAAGGTTTGTTTCCGTCATCTTCTTTGTTCGCGTAATGTAGATGCGCCATTATTTTTGTCATAGTCACTGTGACGTTGGTAATACAATTTGACGTTGTCATACTATCATCTTTTTTTGGTAGTATTGGATTATTAGCATTGTTACTGCACGAACCTGCATTCACTTCCTGTACTTTTCCTTGCCATTATCTCCATTGTCTTGTGGATCTGATTGTGACATTTTTGCAACATGTGCACTTTCTTTCCACGTACCATCGTACATTTCCTCTGAAATTTTGATTGCATTATCTTCTTTGTTCACGTAATGTAGATGTGCCATTGTTTTTGTCATAGTCGTGGTGATGTTAGTACGGTAGACGGAAACAAAATTGAAAAGGACTTTCTTTTCGCTGTACGAGAAAGGAGTTACGGTGGAGAATTTTGTTATTTTGTGCAACACGGGACGAGTAAAAATTCACAATTTTCAGATTTTCGGTGGTTTTACATTCATCACAAATTACTGAGGGCCGTTCCATGAAAATTTTGAGGTTGGTGATTGGTTATTTGGTGATTTGGTGATTACAAATCACCAAAACAAAAAACGTTCCACGAATTCTGTTAATTTGTTGAAAACTGAAAAAGGGGTGGTCAATTTATTATTCAGTACGTGAGGTAGAACTAATGATCATGATTTTTTTCAAACCTAAAAAGAGGTTTTCAACTTCAAAATGTTCATGGAACGGTACTCATGATCATGATACCGTCACAATTATATCATCATGGTAAACCCTGAAATGTATCCTTCACAAGAAATCATCGAAAAGATCATTCTACGTACAAGTCTTCGTCGGAAATTGATACCTATTTCTTGCAATGACTATGAGTAGCTAAGAAAAGCATCAACAATATTATTTGTACTCTTACAATGTCTACATCTGTATTCACTGCGAAAAAGAAAGGAGAGCCCACGATTATGCTTTAATTATGAAAAGCACTGCAATGAACTCAGTGATATATTTTTTCGAAGGCTTTACAGGTTCAGA
Source organism: Odonthalia washingtoniensis (assembly GCA_032358235.1). NCBI lineage: Eukaryota > Rhodophyta > Florideophyceae > Ceramiales > Rhodomelaceae > Odonthalia > Odonthalia washingtoniensis. The sequence continues at coordinate 12,138 of JAULBU010023321.1, forward strand.
AAAGAACAAGTGCAAAAACTTATTAACATGGTAAAACCATTAATCTACAAATCTACAAATAGAATGAACACAGTCTCTGTCGAAGTATTGATATGTGTAACACTTCGAATATTGGCTGGTGCTAGTTACCTCGACGTTAGTTGGCCATATGGTATCAGCACAACAAAAGTATATGAAAGTGTAGATGGAACACTAATTTCTCTAAATAATTTTTTATAGAACTTTAAATTTCCCACGACTGAAGTAGATTGTAAAAGAGAAGCAAAACGGATTAAAGAAGTACGAAAAACGCCAATTGACTGTATTGTTAGTGCCATAGATGGTATAGCTATTGAGATTACTAAGCCGTCAACTGAAGATGTAAGTGATTGTCGAAAATATATGAATAGAAAAGGGTTTTTGCTGTTGTCGCACAAGCTGGTGTTACTGCAGATTATAGGTTTTGTTTTTTATATGTAAAGAATGCTGGTGGGACACATGATTCCATAGCTTACCAAGAATCATCTGTTTATAGATTGGTAAAAGATGAAAAACTGCCAAATTGGGCTAACATAATTTGATATGATGTATACGTAAATGAACTAAATGTAGTGACACCATATAAAGGACGGAATCTTCCAAATTATAAAGATTCTTCTAATTATTACCATTCTAGTTGTAGAATGGCAATATAACAAGCATTTGGAATGGTTGTTAACAGATTTGGAATCTTTTGGAGTCCAATTAAGTGTAGCTTGTGGAAAACTACATTAATAATTGGAGTGGCATGCAAATTGCACAATTTCCTAATAGATAACGGGGATGAAAAGGAAGTTGAAATTATTCCCGTACATGATGACAACAGTGTTGAAGGTGAACCTGTTTTGAATCTGCAAAATAATTTGCATACAGAGGTAGAATTGATGAGATCAAGAAATCACAGAGTTTCTGATAATCGTCGTGAGGAAATTAAAAATGAACTTCATCAACGAGGATATATTAGACCAAGATTTTGATATTCTGTTAACCTGATTTAGATAAATCTTTTAAAAGGTTGTCAATGACGTTTTTAAAATGGGTTTCTCATCTTCTGAAGCTAGTAAATGGATTTGTTTTGCTTTTTCCAATGCAAATAATACTGTTTTCGTTGACTGAGTTTTGGCATCCATAGCTATTCTTTTTACTCTATCTAATTCTATTTCTTCTGTTTGATGTGCTAATTGAGAATTAAAAGGCTTTGAAGCTAAAGCAATTTGTTGAAACCCACTTGCATCTCTTTTTCCAATTTTTTTCTGCGATTATCATAGCTACTATTTGAACCAGAATTATCGTCATATTGTGCATCTTCTGGTAAACATCTTGTACACATTCCTTCAAGTTGAGAATGTATACGAAAAAAACAGAATGCATACATTATATATGTTTTATTTGTGTACGTCTGTATCTTGTGTTTCCGAAAAAGACCAAAATTGTTCTGGGATGTCAAAAATTTTAATTTATTTTTTGATCTGTAAAAATAATTCCCAAAACTTTTTCGTACTGTATCAAAGTAATGTAAGTGTTTCCAAAATTACAAATTTTATGGACTATTCAATGTGTGGGCAATTTTCATAAACGAAAATATTTCGAGAAGGCTCAAAATGTAAGAACTTGCATCACCAAAATTTTATTTGATTCCCGAAAACTCCTGCAACCAATTTTGATCTCCAACATATTTTGAGGGTTGTCAAAACAATTTTTACGGCCGTCGAAATTGTTTTGACAATCGAAATTGGTACAATTAAGGCTCCAGTCGCATCATTTTTATAGAACGTGTCGAATTGCGGGCCAATTCGAGGCAGGCGCGACGGTTCGTTATGATACGGCCCGAGCGGAAGAGGGAGAATATCCGCTTCGACGATGAGATGAAGGACGAGAATGACGGAAGACGGCAGAGAGGATGATGATAGTAGATGAGAATGACGGTAACTGAAGACGGCAGACAGGATGATGATAGTAGATGAGAATGACGGTAAGAGAGAAACGATCATATATGAGGATGACTGTAAGAGATAAATGATAGTAGATGAGGATGTTAAAAATAGACAACGATGACGGCAGAGAGGATGATATTAGATGATGGATGACGGTAGAGAGGATGATAGTAGATGACGGATGACGGTAGAGAATATGATGATAGTTGACGAGGATGACGGTAGAGAAGATGATGATGGTATATAAGAACGACTGTAGTAAGCGAAAGAAAGAGGGAAGTGATCAAGGGAAGTGACAGGAATAGTCAAAAGGGCGTCAAGAAGGGTGTCGAGGATAACAGATGGGAAACCGCGGTATGGTTGATGAAAACATCGACGCGCCGCTTGGTAGGGAGAAGGAATTGGGATGAGACGCAAGGATGGTAAGCAGAGACGGAAAGCCATCAATGGTAAAAGGGCATACCTACATATAAAATGGTAAGTGCGCAAAATTCAACTTATCTCGAAAGAAATACGTGTACACCGCGGCACACAATGTCACCTACAGGAGGAAACTCACACCTACGAAACACCAAGGTACTGTATGGTACGACACACCAAGTCATTACAGTAACCATCCATGCAGTTATCGAACCATTTGATCAGTCTTCCCCGCTCACTGTCACACTCTACCCCAGACAGCTCGAGACTAACCACCCATGACGAATCTCTCAACGGGTACAGTGGAAAAGACACGTAGAATTATCTCAGATCACATTAATTCGAAATCACCGACACTAATCGGAATTCATATTCTACACGTGTCATTATCTCAAATTAGAAAACAATTCTCTCTATTTATTACTATCCTCGATGAGGATATCTAATCAAATAGAAAGAGGCTAGACATTAATAAATACAACAGATGACATTCGAATCTAACATTGAACTCTAGCGAGACAATATAACGTTGACGGGAGACCAGATCCTAAGCGCGCCTGAGGACGATTAATCATCGTTTCTTGGAGTAAAAGCGATCCGACATGACATCTCAATCAGCTGTGAATATAGCTGAGCTAGGACGCACTTCGGTGTGACCTTAGACCCTGATCAGATCCGCAAAGTCACCTAGCCGTGACAGGATATTAGGGTCAAACCGCCAGCAGAAACACGCCGCGGTAGACCATTTAGACATTTAGAATAACTGTTCACACACCGCTTCTCGTTCTCCTTACTGACACTAACCCACTGCGTTTTACCCCTTCAAGACCAGACTGATTTGACAGAACGAAGTCATTTTAAAACAGCACTTCTTAAAGAAGTAGATATTTGTAGTAGCATGTATTCTCTGCGATTTAGATGTGCTCATTTATCTTGTCATTTTTCATGTTCTACCTCTAACGGATTGCAAACGGACGTTTTCATGAGTCATGATGGCGTGGAGAAAAACGATGAACGCAGGAAGAAACGCCGTTGTCTAGTTCTACCTCCATCCTACCAAGTTGGGGGATTGGGTGATAGAATCCCAGTCGACCGGATGACAAATCAAATAAACTATGATGATACTGAAGACGACGGACAGTATCTATCTACAATTGAAGAAATAATACCAGAAGATTATGGGAACCTCCATCGAGTTTTTGTGATGATGGTAATGATGAAGGAAATGTGGAGATGAATGCTATTAGCGATGAAGTATTCTCACTCAGTGTAAAGGTAGGAGACAGTACATGTAATCTGCTATTAACAGTCTTTAAGAAACATAGTGGAAAATTGGAACAGTTTATTCAAATATACAATAATATGGATGAGATGATTGAAAAATTTTCGGTGTTTTTCAGGAATTGAACTTTCAGACGTAGTCTACAAATTCATCAGAATAACCTTTCCCTGTACCTTTATAACGAGTAAGACATGTTCCATATTCAGATCTTAGTTCAGCAAATTTCTTTTCTAGCGTTAAAGCATCACGTAAATGACTTCTTTGAGATGGATTTAATCCATTTATGATCCCAAATGTAACACCTCCTCTAATTGTTTCAATTCTACTATGTTTAAATTGTATATCATTAAAAAGTGATGCCATTTCATCCCATGGGTCTTTAATTTGAGCATCAAGTTCGGCCCTATTATATACATTTGCAATTCTTTCACGAGCTACACGCACTCATGAATCACCAAAAACATGAAGCAATCGACAAAATTCATCACTCCCAAATTTTGGGATTCTTGTTCGCCCTATTTCAGTGGTAGATGAAAGTATGGCTGCTTGCGGTTCTGATGTAATATCAGGAATTTCTACTTTAACTTGTAAATCTGAATCAAATTGTGGTACATCACCACTTTTTCATAATATTGTTTCAACATATCTATTATTTTTGGATATATGTACAGATGCAGATGGTAAATCCACTACTTTTTTTGCTGATTCAGATAATGTTGGTTTTTCATGTTCAACTTCATTATCATCCTCTTCATATTCTAAAAATATTAAATTTTCTTGGATATCTCTTTGATATATACCCCTTTGTACCATTTTAATACAAACAATTTCAAACTTTTGATTTTTGTTTTTTGCATTAAAATCTCCACTTACTTTAAGTACTTTTAGTATATTTCTTAATACTTCATCAGATCTAAAAGTAAAACACATTCCATTTTTTAAACTATCTACTCGTGAAAAAACAATTGGTGATAGAGGAGAATCATCATTTGTCGAGGTTAAACTTAGAACGACGGACGGTGTATGACTAGGGGATGTACAATCAGCGCCTTGGCTAGTCCACATATTTTAGTAACCTTAGTGTAAGAGATGAAAGGAGAATAGTCTGTAAGCCCGTAAAATAATTTGGCTAAAGCACGGCACATGTAATCTGAGGACCGAGAATGACACGTGTAATATGTGGATTGAGAAGGACACGGAACGGAGGGGCTGTGTGCAGTAACGTAGAGCAAGGGTAAGTAGGTCAGTATGCAGTAACAGATGTCTGAGGACAGGGATGCTTAAGCAGAGGCGAGTAGGGCAAGGGTGACGTTCGGTGACTACACCACGTCGGTGACGATTAGGTTAACGGTAGTGACAACTCCACATTGGTGACGATTATGTAAACTGATAGTTTAATAATTGTTTGGGATAAAAGTGAAGTGAGGGAAAAGAGTCAAAAGGGAAAGGGGAGAATGGTGTTCTCATACTAGAGAAGAACTGCAAGCACAAAACCAGATACAGAAAATTGGCAGGTACGGCGGATGTTGAGAAGGTTTCACCAAGCTCTGTGGATATCGCCAAGTAAAGGTATCAGAATATTTATGCGAGACAGAGAGGATGAAAGTGCGTGGAGTAGGTGGGGTGCGTGTAAGTTGGGTACTGTAGCCGTTGTTACATAAGTGTGATTTAATTACTGTGGTCTATGCTGGGCTACTGGATCCAGTTTCAACATCATTGGTATCAATACGTGCAGAACAATATATTTCACTATCACTATGATCAATTATATTATTAACAGTATTATGTGGAGTATGATTTTCATTTTGATTTGTATTATCGTCAGTAGTAGAACTTATGCATGTCGGTGCAATTATAGATTGTATTTCTGAAGGAACCATTTTTGGTTTTTGTAAAGACGCACCAGGGCGTGAAACATATGCACTAGGAGATGCACGAGGACATGGGAAAATATTGTTTTCAGTTGAATGTGATGCATTAGCTTGACTTACCTGATTTTATTCTCGACGATCATCGTTGTTTTGCATCATGAAAACGTTACGTTGTAGATGTATAATGATGGTGGATGAAAGTAAATTGAAGAAGTCATGAATAAATTAAATTCTTTTTGAATTTTTAAATTTTTTTAATAGATGCGGTTTGAAACAACGCGCTGATTTCTATGACATTTTTTACCTTTGGTAAATTTACGTGCAAAAAGTACCTGTATGGCCTGTTATTGGCCAGAGCGGTGTTTGCGATGAATAGGGGGTGTATGTTTTGGAATGGTGTTGTAACGGTGCAAATATTGTTCAGAACGGATACAAGGCTTTCTTGAAATGGTTATACAGAAAGATGAAAATGTGGCATGGGAATGTTTTAAGGCAAAACGCAGTTAAAGTAACAGTTTAATGTTACAATTAATGTATGTACGTGCATACTTTCCCATGCGCACGTCCAAATCATCGATGCTTTGGCATAACATCGAGTTCTGTGCAGACATACATAAAATACATTGCTGTACATCCTGTTGTACTTCCTCCTTTCCAAATTCTCGTTTCATTTCCCTTGCACAAATCGTAACAGACGTCAACTACAGCAATGCAAAAACTGTTGTGTTGCTGATATATTTACCGACCACAATTCACAGTCGGTTTCCTCCATGCAGGTTACTGCTACTGTGCACAACAGTACTCCGCATTTTTCATTCCTACACTTCTACAGTTGTCACAATTTCATTCG
>JAULBU010023332.1:0-18506 GCA_032358235.1 Odonthalia washingtoniensis
TGTCACCGAGGGGGGGGGGGTGCATATTTGGACGCTTGCGTACTTCGACACAACCAGTGACACCTTTCGGATGCTCGCACTTTGGATAGCACTGGAGGATCGTCTTCATCTCACCCGTTCGCCTCTTCGTCTGGTGGTTAGTTGGCGAAGGTTGGTTTCGATGGAAGCGAAGGTTGGGGTTCCAGTAGTTACCACGAAAAACATGCCCATCCCATTGGTGGCCTGTTGGCGCCAACAAGAAGGAAATTAGTGACTAAAACCTGGTGGTATTTACAGACTTGTAAACCGAAGAATACATGTGTGTAAGGATGACACCTGAGTGAAGAGAGAAATGGAGAAACACGTGTCCAAAAGAGGAAAGATAAAGCAAAGATAAAGGACATGACAGTATGGGAGACAGGATTGTCAACACATAATTGGTGTGGGTAGCCCTCAGTACCTGATACCTGGGAGTTACTAGAGATGTCAATTACTCGTCCAAAATTGGGCCATCCGTCGAAGCATCACCGATGTCCTTCTTTGGTATATCCGCCACAACTGCTGTTTTGAATGAAGTACTATCGGTGATACTTGACCATCGTCATCCCCAAATATATCATTCATGACGGGAGGTTCCTAATTCCTGATTTTTATATGAATTTGGTTGGTTGATGACGACCTGCAATTTACATATTCAGTGTTTGGCTTTCCAAGGTGCCATTCAAGGTGCCATCTTTATTTTCAATGTAATGCACCGAAGATTCATCTAGTATGGAATGGTATTATCATCTTGAGCTTCCTCCGTTCCTGAATCTCGACTGCGGTTGTCGGGCTCCTTCATGTAAAGCTCGTTGAAACACCACCATGGTTCATTCCATTCTTTCCAGCGTGTCAGATTACCTCCAGATATCCAGCCCAATGATCAAAGAAAATTGCCTTCCAATATATGAAAATTTAACATCGTGGGTTTCCCACATGAATCCTCAACCAGTAGATGAAATGTCCAGTTTTTATCATTCTGAGATCCATAATTTTCGTTCCCCACTTACGTTTGAATCGCTTCATCGTCTCTTGTACTCCCAGTGACATCTCTAGCTCCTTTGAAATCCTTGTTGAAGTCATGATGACACCATTGAACGTCGGTGTAACTTCATTTAGCATACGATTATGGTCAATAGGGAGCATTACTTCCCCCTGGACAAAAATAGCTCTGAAATATCTTCCTTGAACCAATTGATCCCTGTTACGTTCTTCCTGAGAAATATATTCTTTTCGCTATTCAATTTTCCTTCGTGTTTCATCCATATCCTGTATCTTCTTTCTACATTCCCTTCTGCCAAAGGACCATTTACCCTGTTCACCACACCCCTACCCCCGATGTACACGGTCATACGCTAAACGCTAACTTCTCTATCCCGCAGTGTGTGCGTATTTTTATCCAACAGAAACGTGGTCGTTTTCAGCACAGTTCTATTTATATATGAAAATTTAATCTACCATAGCAACTGCACAGTAAGATCCATTATAAGTACAGATTATGCTCTTCCAGATGTCTGTTTATGGTCTTTTCTTCTTTCAGTTAATCTTTTCTGCATATGCATCCTCTCTTGCGTCATGATATTGCCTCATCTCCTGTTAGTTATATGTCCAAATTCGTGCATGCTCTTATAGAATTATGTGCGATAGTAGTGTGATGAAATGTCACGGTATTCATCCTGTTCAACGCTAAACTCGCATTTTGTAACATCATGATTTGGAATTGACGATTCTCGAATCAGGTTAGCTCACCTTCTTCGTTAAAATATCTAAATTCTAAATTTGGTGAACGTACATCTGTTTATAAACGCCAGTTGCATTTCCTTGTTTCCTCGTTATCCTAGTTGAAAATTAGAGAGCAATACCACTTACCGTATCAATGCCTTGTTTGTCGTATCCTTGGCAATTACTTCAATAATCGTGTCCATAAGATGAACTCGAGTCTTATCTTCAGCCTCGACGTCCATATGAAATGCAACAGTTCTCTTTCTGTTTGAGAAGCTACTTTGATACTTCGTTACATGAAATATAGAACAGATGTCCGGAACTCCTCAAAATGGACTTGTGACTCGTGTCAACTTCAGAACAACCGTTCATTATACGGATCTATCTACATACCGTATCCCAGCAGACTGCTTGCTTGCGACATCGATCACAAATCTTGTTGCATCCATTGTGTTTAAATTCAGACTCCTGACAGCATCCTAAGGGAGCCCCTCTGATCTCATAACTATCCAATCAGTGAATCTGGTTTCACAGTAATGTCCTGACGATTCTCTTCAGACGGTACAGGAGCGTGTAGTACCCCTAAAAGCGAGTACTGAGGGGCTACCTACACCAATTGCGTGTTTTATTGTCCTATATCACCTACTGTACGGCCCACCATTGTCCTTCCCAATGTTTCCTTCTTTTAAACGTTTCTTTCCCTTTTCTTTTCCCTCCACCACGTGTGGTGGTTGCACACCTGTAGGCTTAGCCCTACAGGTCTGTAAGCATCACCAGTTTTAGAAAAAAATACTGTCCCGTCGGCGCCAATTGGGCACAAATGAGACGGTCATCTATCCTCTGGTAACAACTGGACCCCTAACCTTCTCCTAAATTCACATCAATCTTTGCGAAAAAACCACCACACAATACGCCAATCGGCGGGACGAAGACGATTTGTCAGTGATTTCCCACGTGCGCTCCTTTAAAAGGCAACACCGGCTGTGTCGAAGCACGGGATCGTCTGACCTTCTGCCCTCGGACCTACGACGGTGTTTACAGTCCACCTTCCTGGAGAGATCCCATATCGAAGCCTCTGCCACTCCGATCATCAGTGACGTTTACACCCCAATCCATTACTGGTGGCGTACTACATTGTTCCCCCATTCTAGACAACTACTGCACCTACTATACAACTCCAACTCCAACGGCAACTACATCTGCAACAACAACAAATACATCTACAACTACATATCCAACTACCAATAATCTCCCCACACTGAAAAAATAAAATAAAACAAAAGTCATGTCCCACAAGTCTTCCGCGCCATCGACGCGATCAAGAAAAAAACGGATCCCGACGGCATCTTCGCACAAAAAACTGTGGACGTCCAGGCCTCCACGGCCCAAAAACCTCGGGGTTTACGTAACACACCGGCCATGGACAATTTGATAATTCCTCCCTCTTCGTCCTGAATCGCATTCTACCAGCCACAACTTCATCCTTCGCCTAGCGCAAAGTAGGTGTCCCAGATTTGATGTGTCCCACATCCCTCAATGTTACTTATAGTCTGCCACCTGCCGTTTACACCACAAAGAGATCCCCACTGTTGGTCCCCTGCCGTTGTGCCGACATGGCGAGCCGACTTGATCTTCGGAACGCCCAGCTGCGTCGTCTCGGGTGCACACGTGCAAACGGAATTTGACTACGGTGTCCAACAGGATGATTAAATACTGGATCACCTCGGATTGAACGAGACCAGGGTGCACCAACTCGACTCTAAGGTGGAATATATGAAGAAAACAATTTCGTCCTTGACGGGGCCTCGCGTACGGAGTGTATCCCACTCGAAAAACTCGCGGACACCGTCGTCTAGCTCAAAACTCGCTTCATTGATCTGTCAGCGAATGTCGACTACACTCATCGTCGACTCGCCCAACTGGACACAGTGAATACCCCGGATTCCACTGAACCCTCATTTATCGCAGCGTTACTCGTGACACCGTGATAAGCGCCACCCACGACGGAATTCAGCGCCACCCCCGCATGGCACACGATGATTCTGTCTTCCAATCAGAAGGCAACATTGTTGTCTCAGACCCTTGGGTCGCCGAAAACAAGGCACCACCGCGGGTCCCAACCCATAGGCATGAGCTCATCACGGGGGCGGATACGCCCGAACCATCGCCTGACTTCAGCTCTTTGGACTTGCTGCTCCAGAAATTTGGTCGCTATTCGACAAGCCTTCCAACATTGACATCCATGGTGGAAGCCTTCCGTAACTTCGTCTATTACCGAACTTATTGACTCGACAACATGGTGGTCGTCATGACGTACAATGAATGCAAACACGAGGTTCCGGTCGTATTCAAAGATGGCCGCCGCCTGATCTGACATCCGGTATCTCACGATGATCTAGAGTCGCCAAGAATGACGATTGGTTCAACCTCTTTTTGACAGGTAGGACGTTCGTCTTCCGCACCCCATTTGATCTAAAAAGATATGGTGTTGGAATACGCAGTGTGCCACACCACCCTCCTAGTCTCGCTCACCGGACGAGGCGCCGACGAGATCCCGTCGTCTTTCCTCTGATACACCGGGATATCTTCAAGGGACGACACCCCATGTGAATACGGGGAAATTACTTGGAAGTCAACAAGTTTACCCCACTGGAAACATTGACGGGCTAGACCATAACTCCTCCGACCCCAGAGCCGGCAGGCAAGACGCAGCCTGCCCTCGACTAGCGCACGACCGTCAATCTTACACACGTCAAAGACGCCGGCCTTTGTATACGAATTATTTCCATGCTGAAAAAGACATCAGTCCATGTCTAACGGTAGCCTAGGTGAAATAAAGGCGACCGTGCATCAGATCGTGTTGAAAATGAACAAGCAACACATCCATCAACAGCCATAAAGGGCTAGCCAAAAATATCGGGCTATCCTGGATGATCACATGCAGTTGCGGTTAGCGGCTGTCGTTATCGAACCTGCCTAAAACTACTGGAAAAGCCCTATATTGTTGAATCCGAAACACGATGGCTCACTCCGTTTTTTATCGACTACCGCCGCCTTAATAGCGCCACTATTCTCGATACTTATCCACTCCCACTAATGGATGTTTGTATCGACAGCTTAGGCGAGTAGATGGTCTTCACCACCCTAGACGCCAAAAGGAGCTATTGGCGGATGCCTCTGGACCGGTTGGACAGGTAAAAGACCACATTCACGTCTCATTGTAACGCGTTCAGTTACACGCGGATTCCCTTCGGCCTCCACAATTCTCCGGCTACGTTTCAACACGCGCTGGATATTATCATGATGCGTGTACGGTCAAAAACGTACCCAATTTATCTGGACGACGTGATCATTTTCTCCTCATCCATAAAGGAGCACGTACCACAAGTCAACGAGGTCTTCACCTTTCTTGGCTTTGCTAGAATGTCGATGAATCTGCACAAGTGCGACTTGTTTCATCAACAATGTTAATTAATGCGGTCACGTCTTCTTTCCGGGGAAACTGGCTATCGAGTCGGACGCCACTCGTGGCTTCCGGGACGCTGTCTTTCCCTGGACATTACGTAACTTCGATCCTTTCTCCGGTCCTGCAAAGTGTATCTCCAATTCATCCACAAGTTCGCCAGGATGGCACACACCCTCGATGATATGCTCGTAAAAGAGGCCAACACCGATTGGGGGCCGACTGACGCCCAGATGGGCCCGTTCAACGGCCTGAAACAGGCATTGATCTCTCATCCGGTCCTAGATCTCCCACCTGCCATTTATAATTTTCATCGATGCCTTCGCTTATAAAATCGGCGCCGTTATTCTCCAAAAACAGGACAACGAAATAACCGTCTTCCGGGGCAATCATGGGGTACTTGTCTCGTGCCTTGACGAAGGAGGAGCAAAACAACTCCGCCACCGAACGAAAATTCCTCTCCATGATATGGGGATAACCATACTGCTACCATACATATACAGCCAACCCTTCACTCTGCGTTCCGAAAACAACGCCCTACGATGAATGCTATTCTTCAAGGACCCGACGGCCCGGATTGCGGGGCGGTACCAGCGTCTGGCACCATACGATTTTCAAATTATAAACATACCAGGGAGAATACAGCAAGACCCGGACGCACTGTCCCGCTTCTCGTCGCACCCAAAACGTGTGATCATGACCAATATCCCTTTGATTATTACATCCCCACTTTCGAAGGTGGTAATCAGGTGGTGATACGCCAGCAGGGACGCGAAGAGTTATATTCGTAAACCATCGGGGGGTACGAAAACCTCCAGAGCTGGGGTAGATCCGCCGCAGCGTCCGCGCAAAACATCACGAACGCAGAATCATCCGACCTCGAACTAGACGCCATCGACTTGGCCATGATGGACGCATTGAACCTTCGAAGCTTCTATGAACCCGAGTTGGAAACAGTGGACAAAATTCCACATCCCACTACAACATCATTGCACAATATTTCAACCACCATTTCCCTAGACGAATTACTGGAGAGCCAACAATCGGAGAACTTTTGCTAAACAACAATCCATCGCGGATCGTTGGAACCCACGTATTTAGAGGGGACAACAGTCTCCTGTGACGAAAGCACTCCTCGGAACGGGAATTGACAAAAATCATCATCCCTAGGGCGCTCCAACAGCTCCTTTTCAATATGGAGCACCACGCCATCCTTGGCGGCCACCCCGGCCACACGAGATTTACCGACACACTTCTCCGCACCTATTACTGGACCCAAATGAGCCCTGACGTACTGGTTACGGTGCGTTACTGTTCGAATTGTACGAAGAACTGCCCGCACCTAATTCGTAAGTGAAACCAGATGCAACTATTCCCCTTGACGACGCGACTAGAATGCGTCGTGATTGACTTGTTGGGGCCCCTACTATCTAGCAAGGCGGGTAACAAATAAATCTTGGTTATCACTGACCGTCTCACAAAGCTAACCCAATTCGTGTCGTCTATGTTTCCTGGAATGAATTCCTACTTCCAGGCGGTGAAAGTGTACGGATGTGCCAGGGAACCATTCACTTATTTTATTGATATGAACGCTCCCATTGGTCCATTCGTGGAATGGACATTCAAACATCGTATTTTTCCCTGAGTATTCATATTGTCAAAAACTGGAAAGTTTATGACGGCCGGACATTCACTGTTTTGTATTTGCGTGTAGTTGCGACAATTATTCATAAAAAATAATGATGGTCCCAATTTTGGTCATTCCTGTCACCACTTTTTAATCCAATTTTATGAAGACAGTGATTACAGTAGTGCGTGTATGACAACCAGCAATACAAAAATATCATAGATTAATGCAGGAAAGCCACTAGCAATGCAATTACTGTACGTAACGAATGACTACATTGAAGAGCTGAAAGAGACGCATTCACATTTACCTGAGAGATTATAAATGTATCGTGTCCGTTACACGATGTAATGGACACGTTCACACAAATGATGTACATTAGGCAATTGGAATCAATGACAAATTGGATATGTATGATACATGTTCAACATTTACGTGAGATATTATAAATGGAGCGTGTCCGTTACAAGATTCAACGGAGACTTTCAAATCAATGATACACATTAGGCAATTGGAATCAATAAAAAGTGGAATGCATTTTATAAGGATATTAATTTAAGTAACCAACGACGTGTAGATAACTTGGATATGTATTTTACATGTTCAAGTTGTCAACACGTCGTTGGGCAATTTACAAAAACCCTTTCACCTGTTCAGATTACTGTTACGATAATTTGAAGAGGTGAAAGGGTTTCCATAACAATAATATTTTACGTACATACATGTTTGAAAAATTTGTATTTAAGAGAAGCTTCGCATCAGTTGTCGAAAAGTTTGTATCCCCTTCTCTTCCATGACTAGAAATCTTGTAACTACCATCCTCACATAGTGCGGAAAGGTAAAAAATAGTTTCCGTTATTAGTTATTAGTTGTTAGTTTTTTAGTTGTTAGATTTTATCTTTCCTAAGTGTGGAAATGTAAAAAATCGTTTTCGGTGTTTTGGAAGTTGGGAAGCATAACATGACTTCCTGGCCCAAAAAACGTATCATATTTCCTACCTTTGTGCACTGCAAGTGTGGAACGATAGGAAATAAGTTACAATAGAGTTCACTGTAAAAACGGAGGTACCTGTACTACAGATGCCTCCCTTTTCACAGTGAATACCCACACTTAACCGTACATGATTGTGAGGAACAATCATGTATGGGTAGGTGAGTGTAGTAATTTGTTCAAGCATTATTTGTACAAACTTTCCATGTTGTGTTGTATTAATCTCAATGCCTGTTTGCTGACATATAAATGTATCAAACTGGCTATTGGAATGATATATTCTCAGAATGACAGCCTGTCATCGTACCGTCACATGACATGCTGCCATTCTGAAACTTGTGGCAAGTAATAAAGTATATGTTCTATTCTCAGAATATATCGTAGATATTATTACTCATACCATTACAGACTGTCATGGCATTGACAGTGTATAGTGAAATCATATATTTTAGTTTACTCATTGTAGTTATAGTGATAAGTGTTTAAAGTAGTGTACATAATAAGGGACAACTTGACGATAAAATGACGGGGGAAATGAAAATAAAAGTACTACTTGTCTTTAACGTGATGAAAATGATCAGGACCATAATCAATGAAAAGTTCTTGACTAATTGCAATAGGACATAAAGCACGAATATCCAAAGTTTCGTAACAAGTTGCAGCCGAATCAGATCTCAACTCTCTGTTTTGCACAAGAGCTAAGTTTACATTTCAGGGATTATTCAATTTGTCGTTAGCCGAAGCTTTATCTCCAGGAATATAATGGAAATCATTAATGTATATTGTAATACAGCAACGGTCAGCTACAATCCATACCTTCTTTTTCGATCCATCACTTGCTGTGAACTTATGTGAACAATTGGCACCGTATTTCAGGAATTGAGCCTTAGACACCGAAAGTTAACCCTCGCCATAGGTTTTTGTAGTTGATTGACTCCCGCCGATATTTCCGTAAACCAAAGTTCCATAGTAATGACAAATGATAAATCCTTCATCAGTTGTCTTTTATGCGAAAACACCGAATCAGCTTCATCATGTTTTATTGTGGATGGTTTCAGAGAAAAACCTAGTGCCTCGGCTTCCATTGGAAGTAAGATGTTTGTGGGTATTCCATCAAGGGCTCGATTCAATGATATTTTTCACTTGTCCCACGGTATGGAAACACCGTTGTTATACAAAGATGCATCTCCAATGGCTCCTGAAATAAAGTGACGAATGTGCTTCGAGAAAGTCTGAACTGTGGGAATTCCATGAGGAATGTCCCATAAATCCCTTCTTATGTTCAAGGCAATGGCTTCCAACTCTCCCAAATATTGTTGTGCAAAAAGTAGGTCTTCTTCCGTGCCATAAATGTCGAATTCATCGTTGAGCAACTGGAGAGCGAAAAATCCAACCAGTTGTGACCAGCAGAATTCCAAACAATTATCATCCATATCACCACCGACAAATTTCCTATGTTTTCGAAGAAACACAAACGCAATTTCCACAGAAAATGTACCAGCGCATGATTCTCAACCAACTCACCAGGATGGATAAATTTGAGGATAATATCCATCATCCACTGTCTTAACTTTTGATCTGTTCGGCCATTGGTCTTCGACGGGAATACTTCGTCTGAGATGGAAGGAATAACTTTTCGTTGATAGGGACCGTTGGATTTTATTCATTTCATTAAATGTTACGGGATGAACAGAAGTAATGAAATCAGAACGACTGTAGTTTATACTTTTCAAAGCGTGATCCCATACCATACCATTCTTGCAGAAGTGTACTGCATGTTAAACCATGGAGAGATGCGTGAGACGGGATGTTCTTGGATCTGATGCATAGTTTCCCATTGTCTTTCTGTAATGGAGCGGTGTTTCCTCCACACTGAAAACACTTATTTCAGTTTTATATGCTTTTCCAATTTCATCATCTTCGGGGTTTTCCAATGGTATTAATTCATTCTTCGACTTAATATGTTGGACCGAGGAAGAAAATTTCATTGCGGAACAAAATATATGCGCATGACTTCGCTGTTTCAAAACAGTTTCCGAGAAATATACCAATTCTCTCTTGTCTTCTACCATGAACTGATTGTGATCTGAATTTGGATAGTCGTTGATACATCTAATGTTGTATGGATGGTCTGTCAGAATTAAATGAACACTATCCTGTAGAGTCTGACCAATAGCATCTTCATGTATGTCAATGAGGGACTAAAAATCGCAGTGAGACCAGAAATAGTAATGCTGCATACTTATTTTCAGCACTTCTATCGCTTTCAATCGCATTGTGGTCAGATCACCTGAAACAGCTGGTTCGAAATCATATTTCTCCTTATCTTCTGTTAGTATATCCAAAGAATGGTTTGTGGATATTTCCATTTCTTGGTTGCCACAAACCTTAGATGTCTTCATATTTCTTTACAATTGTTCGGAAGACGGTCAACGTTTACGCTTACCATTACCTGTTTCCGTTTCCTCTGAAGGCGAAACATTCTCATCAACGTCTACCATAATTTGCATGGTGTTAATAACTGGAACGGATAAGTTGAGAGGCTTGAATACTTGACCAGGTATACCAGAAAAGCATGGCGGCAAATTCCGAACTGTGTGGATCACAAAAGAAAGGTTTCAGCATTGTAGTTGACTCCATGTTGGAATCAGAGTCACAATTTAACAGAGGATAAGATCAATGGAGTTACGAGGGAGCGTAGAAATCAATAAATAAGTGCGAGAAAAATCAAGATTGACAGGTCGGATGGATAAGGGAAGAAAGTAGTGGATGTCGAAATTTGATATGATACGAAGCCACTGCTGAAGTCGACAGAAATTCTAGATTCTCATCGTGCGCACCTTTTTCATGTATGATCAATTACCAGCATTGAGAGATATCTCTTGGACGTGGGTTGTTTACATGAAAACAGAATAAATGATCACATCATACATATGACCGTTTTTGAGTTCACAAAAAAGGGGGGGAAGAAAAACAAACCAATACGATACTCAGTTTTACGATATTCATTTTTTACATTTGACAGAGAAGGCGGGAACTGAGAAAACAGAAACTGTTCTTACATGTACTATGGGATGTTTCTTTACACTTAATTTTGTGTGAATTATCAGTTCTGCCAAAATCACTTCACAAAAAATGGCTGGAAAAGGATGACTAAAAAGTCGGTGCAAATTTAATCAGTTTCGTTAGTCATTAATAAGTTACGTGATTTTACCAAAACTCTCTAATGGCCTCTCCTCTCACTATCCCGACACTGTTATCTACGGAGGTCGCTCCAGTTCCTATTTTTTACACAATCGTCACATCGTGTTCATAACAGCCGAAACATGCGTGTTGTGCTACGGTCTCTCAGTTAATAAAATTGAACATTTCAGGAAACAGAAACTTATCTAATTCGCTTCACTATAGATGGCAGCAGGAGTGCTCTATGGGAAACCGTATGCCGGCAGCAATTATTATTTTTCTAGTTGTTCACGTGGAATAATGTTAAATCGGCCTGGTTTCATTCTACTCAAAATATTTATCGCAATATTTCCAGTGACCCCCCAGATTTGCGCCACACTATCCTCTGCTATTAACATGCAGAAGCGCTAAAGTTTCAACCAAAATATAGTGGAAAGTATGAAATTATTTGGTACTTAAAAATTGATTGAACTAAATTACATTTGAAAAAGATTGAATACATTACCGTCTATGAATTTGGACCGGCTTATTACGCTAAGTTTGAGCTATGGTAATCATGCGTAGTGACGGAATTTTCTCTTTCTTGGATAAGGCATTGATATCCTAGTAAGGTTGGTAATTCAGACTAGTTAACAATGGTGACCACTGGTAGTCATTATATTTCAAACTATTCTTCGTATTTCTACAGTAGAATCGGATCCACATGTACTGTTACTCGTCATTCGATAATCGATTTAAAAAAGCTTTTGATTCGTATACAATTTATCCTATACAAAACATGGAAAATTTTATTGAACAACAACAACTAAGTTAACAGAAAAAATTTATAGATGACAATCATTAACTTGACTCACACTCTGACTATATCGTAGAACTTTTAATTTCTGCTGAAGGGGTTTCTTTTTTAGATACTGCCATTACTGGCTTGTCTTTTGATTTTTCATTTGCTTGTTCGGTTTCTAAAATAAAACTAAGATTAGTTTATAATTCTGTTAGTTACGCATTTCCATTCAAGCATTACTCCGCAATTTTCATAGTGTAGTAATTGGTGATGGGTAATTATCTTTATAAATATCTTTAAATGTTGAAAAATCATTAATTACATACCGATCAAACGAAACGAATGTATTCTGCAAGATGAATGCTTTTTCATTCATCCTTTTGATTTGATTTTCGATCTCTACCCGCTTGTCTGCTCTTCTCTGCATGAACAAACAAAAATTAAATTAAATGACCACCAAAATATTAATAATCATTATTGTTGAAAATGTAATAGTTTGAACGAAGCCGTTTCTAGGGCAGTGACTCCATATTGAGAAACTTAATTATTTACAGATTGGATAAACAAAACTTTTCATTACGTACAGATGGTACATGTAGCTTCGGATGGTACAATTCGTTCTGAACAGCAGCTTTCTCACAATTAGGATATGAATAGTTCATTGTAGTAGTATTTTAGATTTGTATGCTCTGTTTTGAGGGGTATGAGATGTTTGATACAAATAAACAATCTACAAAGCAGACACACATTTAGATCTTAACCAGAAGGAAAGAAATAAGCATTCAAATTTATAGTGAAATTTGTTCTTTTTCTTACCCGAGCAGTACATGGGAGTTTATTGATCAAAACCATCACAATAATTGGTCCAAACCAGAATTGAACCTTTTCTTGAGAGATTGTTTTTGCGAAAAGGACATAAAATTATTGGCTTCAAAAGATGAACATTCTTAAGAACGGTCAGGGCCAAGTCGTGATTAATGGGTTTCTTTCCGAGTTAAGGTATTAATTCAACCTAAATCTCGCCCAAATCTCGCTTAAAGCCCCTAAGTGAAGAAACGTCTCCAGCAGACCATGAGAAATTGACCAAATTGACCAAATTGATCCAAAAGGCTATTGTACTGAGGGAAATTGAAACGACTAAAGGTCGTTAGGAAATTTACACCATTACTTCATTATCCCTTCGGAATTAAATTATGAATTTGAAATAATTAAAATGTTCAGGGCATTGATATGAAATCAGTAGAAATGATACCAGAATACAAACTATTTCTCCTTCTGGATATCCATAACAATGGTTTTTCATTTTTCTTCTTGAATATTTTACAAGCCTTTTATCCTGAAATGTTTTGATAGCCACTAACTCTTCAACCAGTCCACATATTATCTCACCAACCACTCCCCATTCAAGAGACGTGATGCAACTCCAACTAAAATAATGAAATTTTTCGAATTGAGAGCAAGCACTGCAGACTACGCAACCAGTAAAAACCAAACGTAAACATATGTCACGTGTTTACCAACAGCTGTCCTCATTCAGGAAAGTTATTGTAAAAGTCTTTGAAGATGAATTTCAAGAACAAATTTTGTGAAGGATTTGGCTTGTCTTACCTCGGTACGCAGGGTATGGTACAGATTCTGTGAAAGGGTCTCCGATTTTGAGATGGCGATGCTTATTTCGTCTCTGAGTTGAGAGAAACGAAATCATCTTTATAAAAGAAAAGATAACCGCGATATTGTCAACTTGGACGACTTCGCATTAACGCAAGAATACCGTAGCCTGTAAGGATATTGCCATAGGGTCTCAAAAATTAATTTAAATTTAAATTATTTAAATTACTCAAAGAAAATAAATATTTTGCACAAAGAATAGAGGGTTTTGGAAAACGGAGAGTGGGTAATTTATGGGTACTTTTAAGTACACCCATAAATTACCCACTGTCCTTTTTCCAAATTTAAAAATGTAGCTAAGTATTGGAAACGTGTAATAATCATTATTATTAAAATACGCACAAATTTTGGAAAGTCGGCAATGTGGTCGACCATGTAATAGAAGTATGAAACAGCGGAGGGGTTTTTTTAATATTTTTGGCGATTTTGGCCCACAAAATAACCAAATCGACTTCGCTATTTTCCCCAAAGTAACAAATTGTGAAATGTCTACTTCCCTCAATTGTGGTAATGTGCTTCCACGTGGCTTGCGCCGGTGCCCCGAGGTGCCGAAAATAACTACTCTTAATTCAGCCTCTCGCCTTTTAAAACCCTCTAAAATAATTTATTTTCTTCACCTGAATCTTGTGAATAATTTATTTTTCCGCCATTAGTGCATCTCTAGTTAGAGCATCTCTAGTTGGCGCGGTGAATTTTTTGGAAGACTTGTTTTTATTTGTAAACAAAGTGGCATACAGCGTGCCTGAAACAAGGACATTGTAGGCAAACTTTTGTGTATTAAATAATGAAAAATGCTAAAGAAGAACGGGTAGAGAAAAGAATTTTAAATGTTGAAACATTTTATATCCAATCACCGGACTGGTAATGTACTGTATGTACAAACCGAAACGATGGTATGATGCAAAGAAAATCCGTGTAATGTAGAAAACAAAAAATGTGAAGGGGAAAGTCATTGGGCTGACAATGATAATATGGAGATGAACAGAAAAAGTTTTGAAACATGTACAGCATCTGTAATTGTGTATGAAAGTAAACGGAATACGAATGGCCTTCAAAAACAAATTGCTATTCTATTCGAGAAATAACTGGAAGTAGTTTAAATATCGTGGAGTATCTCTCCATTGATGGTAAAGGTTTAAAGAATTTTTCCACAGAAAGAAGGCAAGAAAAAACCGAAATTGGATTCAAGAACAAGGAAATGTCTACGAATGGTGCCTTGAAAGCGGAGTCAAAGGCGGATATTGCAAGCGGTTTGGCCAACTTCAGTCTTAAATCAATAAAGAAGAGGCAAACCGAAAACGGAAAATAATTAACTTAATTATTCAACTTCAACTACAGCAAGAACAATTACTGAAAAAGGTATCAAAACAAATAGAAGATAAAGAAGATCTTGAGGTGGGAATGCAAGGGGACAGTTCGTTGGATAATATTATGGAAAGTTATTGTAACACTATGTACAAACTAACGGCCAATTTCAAATTGAACAATGATGTTTGCACCGACTGGACGTTTCAAAACATGTTCAATTTCTCTAAATATCTATTCAACAAAATGAAGATAGATTTCATAAACAATAGACGAGATGCATGGGGTCCTTCTACCAACACATAAAATGGAAATAAACAACATTAGAGATGCGTATACTATGTGCACTCCCAGAAATAAGATCCGGACGGTTTAAAGCAGTTTTGGGTGAATATGCCAAATTGAAAGTAGAAGATGTTCGATTGTGTGTAATTCAATTTTGTAGGACAAGTAAGGAACTATACGGGAAGAATTTCTTGAACAGATGACCGTGCGGTATGGAAAAGGAAAAGATACAAAAACGATTGGCCAGAAATGGTTTCCTGGTTCAATTGGCTTTCTGGTTTTTTAACATGACTTATGTACTTGGAACATGTGATACTGGAACGGGTTCCAATATAGAAGTCATTGATCATTATAAAAAATGTTGAATCTTGAGTTGACCTTGACAAGTATTGCTAGAGCTGGTACAGTCACCAAAAGTTGGTGTTGGAGACGTTAAACCCTTGAAAGCTTCGCCATTTCTTTGACAAATATTCTTTACGGGTTTGACACGTTACTTAGACAGGGGGTATAGTTTATAGTACTCTGGCATAAATCGTCATTTATTATACTTTATTGTGGATGGAAGTTATACAAGATGGCCAATCTTCATCAAAAGCACGGAAGATGAAGATGAACCGTCTCCCTTTATATATAATGAAAGTCGTAATACCGTACAGAAAGTTAGGAAAGATTTAATATATGACCTGAAGAAGCAGTATAGGCTTGTTTACCAAAGCGTGGGAAATGAAAATGAACATGTATGCGATTCAATAGGAGAAGCATGTGTCATTTTGCATAATATCATGAATAGGATACGTAACAAAACGAAACAACGATTGGAATTAGTGGTGACAGTACATTGAAAGTGGTGCTTTTGGAAGAAGAAAAAAATTATAACCAGTCGGAAAATGAAAGAAAATTGATTGAAACAAAAAAATTAAACATCGGTCAAAATATGTGTGTAGAAGAAGACGAACGTGAAAATGGTAAAAATTATTCAATGAATTAGAAATAACTGATATTGTTAGAGGTAGATTTAAAAAAATGGAACCTTGACAGGTAATGGTTCGTGTATGTTCCTCGCGTAAAGAGAGAGACAAGTAAACCTATGAGGATACTTAGTAAAGATATGACAAAGTAATTAATCATAACGGCAACATGGTGAAAAAGGAAGAAAAACAGGGATTGGTAAGGAAGGTACGGGTAACGGGAAGTAATCGGGCAAACTTACGGTAGACGTTGACTTCAATGATATATTTACAAAGAAATAATCGGTTTTCGCTATTGTGAGGATGTAGTATAAACCGGAACGGATGTATTTTAACGAAGGAATTCATAAAGAACGAAATTGTAAACAGATAAATGGTGTCGTAACCTGTGTAGTGGACAATAAAGAAAAATATTATCATATGACATGAATACATATAAAAAAAATGAAAAATGAAAAAACTATTACTGGCAATTGAAAGATCACGTGAAGAAGACTGGAAAAGTTAAGAAAAGAAATGTTGCACCCGTTTGCACATTTAAATTAGGAAACTGGATAAATAATCAATATACAGAAACAGGAAGAACGTCAATATTACATTAAAAAAGATAAGGAAACAGTGTGGTCCGTTCGGATATTTCCTGCTGTTGAAATATCAATTAAGGGAGATGTACAGCGTATGTTGATGGAAGCCTGTAAGGTAAGAGTGGTAGATAAACTGGTGGAGATGAATTATATTCAACCGCATCTGGAACATCCTCCAATGGATATTGTACCGCAAGAAGATAACAATCTGGTAGATGAGGAAATTCAAGATGATGTGTATAATGATAGCGATGGATGGTATCAGAGAATGGTTTATATACTTCAGCTTGCTGTTAGACAATATCAGTTTAAAATTCCTGAAAATGTGGAAGCATTTTTCAATCAAATCCTCATATGGTTATCAAAGGAGTATAAGACAAATCAGTTGAAAGTAGAAAATAAAGAACTACAAGAAAAAATTGCAAATCTGCAACGAAATTATAATGATGTTTCTGCTACATTGAAAGAAAGCGAATTGCGTCGTGAGAAGGACATAACCGAACTGGTTGCACCAATAACGAGAGTAGTACAAGCAGAGTCAAGTTTTACCGATCGGAATGCACAATTGGAGCAATCGAGTGTTCTCCTAGGAACGTACAGAGATGCATATCAAATATGCATGCATCATTAGAACATGTTGGACATATATTTGGTTTATATGTTAGTAACCTGGACAGTGAAATTCAAACCGCCATACGGAGAAGCACACAATCATTGGGTAATTTTGGTATTGCCCAAACACAAATTGATATGCCGGCAACATCAGCAGCACCCACGACAGAAAGTGTGAATCCACCATCAAATGACGCACCTCCAGGAGAAATTGCGACTAATAATGCAGATAAATCTAATTCTTGATATGAATGGTAACGCTGTAAAGGAAAGATGCACACAAGTTTGGAAGTGAATATGTAATTTCTGTGAATGATGTATAAATATATACATGTTTATTATGAACTACTTAATTTTATTGAATAATTTTTTTACTGTTATTATGTTTATTATTTTTTTACTTTTACTTTCTTATCATGTGCATACACATGGCACATATCCATTATGTTAAAAGTGTCATACAATTACGTCCAGGTAATGGATATTCTTCTACAATGTTATTGCAGTTTATCCTATATGTTTATATAAATAAATGAGCAATGAAATTATTGATTGGTTATTATAAAAATATTTCTTTTGACAAATTGCAGTGATAACTTATAAATTTTTGATGGATATCATGTACAATACCAGTTTAGATTAAACTGTGGTTTACAAATGTAAAAAAACTGTTTTAGTTTTTCTAGAAGTATGAAAATGATAAGAGATTATTGTCAAAATATGTATATACACACCACATACTGATAATTTCTAAATTTTTGGTGAGTTGTGACTGCTATAAACATGTCGAATGAACTGTGTTTTTTAAAAAAGGTATCCCTTCTTATAGAAATGAAAAATAAGGTAAATCATGATAAATTTGTTACCTTTTGGATATCTCAGGTTATGCACACTATATTTGTCCATAGAATTTACTTTCATCATGACCGTGAAAAGTCGTTTTATATCCGTTATGGTGTTAAATATGCTTATAAAAGTAATTATTTACTTACAAACATGCATGGTGAGAAAATATTAGGATTGTTTACATTTCGACATTGGTAAGGTCCATGTAACAGGACAGACAATAACCACACGGATTAACAAATGTGGGAACTTTTCCTTGTTATACGGCAGCATTGAGGTTAATATACTTAGATATTTATTGCGTTTGTTATCATGTTATAGTAATTATCAATCACGACATATCGAACATATGGCATAGAAGAAAAGTTGTCGTGTACTATGACCAAATTACTGTACAGTTCCATCAATGCATACTGAAATAATAAAATAAATAACAAAATTTAAGTTTTAAATC
>JAULBU010023343.1:0-18504 GCA_032358235.1 Odonthalia washingtoniensis
TTTCCATCGTCTTCACTGTCAATCTTCTCACCTGATGTAATAGGAGTAGGTGCAGGCTTCGTATCTTTCATGTAGAATCGTCTGAAAATAGAATCTATTAGTAGGGGGTTCGATATTGATATCTGTCCCTCTTTACTGGATATATTTATACCCAGAAAACATTCCACTGATTTCTCAATTCTGAGTTCCACTTTAGTAGCCAATTCTTAGGCTACATTTTGTAATGCATCCATGTCTGGTCCGAACATGAGAATATCATCCACATATGCGAGAAGGTAAATGGTTGCACCATTTAATTTTCGGAAAAATAGAGACTCATCCCCATTGCTACGGGTAAACCCCAAACACTTTAGAATCTCACAAAGATGATCATTCCAAGCACTGGCCGCTTGTTTTAATCCGTACAGTGCTTTGTGCAGACTTGGTACCATATTTTCTTTTGTTTTTATTAAAAACCCCTCGGGTTGCATAATATACAGCTCCTCCTGCAAGGGCCCATTTAGTAATGCAGCTCGAACATCTAGCTGTAACATCTCCCATTTGTTCAGAACAGCAGCTGTCAAAAGAAGTCTGAGGGTAGAATATCGAACTACAGGGGCATAAACACCACCATAGTCAACACCACTTTTCTTTGAGAATTATTTCGCAACAAAACGAGCTTTAAGACGTTGTACGGTTTCATCTGTGTTCACCTTCTTTTGATAGACAAACTTAGTTCCGATGCATTTAAATCCATCTGGTAGTTTGGCAAGCCTCATACTCCCTTCTCAGGAATCCCGTCCATCTCATCGTTCATTGCTTCTCGCCAATGTTTTGCATCACTACCATTCACTGCCTCTTCGAAAGTTACGGGATCCTCATATTTTCCACTACCAACAATTGAGTGTATAGTCAGTGCAAAAGCGTATTAGCTATCTGGAAGCTGTGCCTGTCTAGTGAGCCGACGTATATCAGGGTGGGGGTGAGTTTTTCCGCTTCCGAATCCTCATCATGTATTGGAACTGGAACAGAATGTTTCTTCTGATCTGTATATTTCGATGCTACTTCATTTATATACTTCTGGAATTTCATTTCTAAACTGTTTTCATCGCTCCCCAAGTCGTCACCGTCCAATTCGACCAACTCCTTTGATATCCCGGGTTCAATGATTCTATGTTCTTTCTCCGTACCAAGGTTACGTCCGTCCTTGGTGATTCTGAATTGATTTGTGAATGGTATGAATATCTTGTACACACTCCCAGCACTATAACCGGCCAAAACTTCTTCTACTTCTCGTGGCCCAAACTTCCCATCCACTCTTTTCTTCTTTGGTACTAATACTACTGCTCTACATCCAAATTCCCGTAAATTGCTAATCTCTGGTTTAGCTCCTGTTCGGGCTTGGATTGGTGTCTGACCTTCACTTTGGCATGCACGCGAATACAGTCGGTTTCTAGTATAATTGGCTGTGCATACTTCCTCAGCCCACATTTGCTTTTGAAATAACCCTCGAGTTGTATGCAACATTTCTTTGTCCTTACCCAAGAGAGTTCTATTGAGCCTTACATCTCTTCCATTGGACTGAGAGGAACGGAGTGGTGTAAATTCATAATGTATCCTTGTATTTCGGAACTAATTGAGAAGATCAGTTCCAGTTTATTCCCCTCCATTGTCCATTCTAGTACCTCGTACCAATGTTTTAGTTCCTTTTATTCGTTCACAAAGAATATTCCCTACCAATCTAATGTTTTTTACATGATGGCTTCCAGCAGCAGCCTCAAGCTCCACAATCATCTCCTTTAGTACTTCCTCTGTTTCCAAGTTGAATTTAATAAACCTAACAGTAGAAACAGAAGTAAATTCATCGTATAGAGTCAAAAAGCATGGTTCTCCTCCATTCGAAATAGGTTTGATCGACCCGCAAACATCACTTTGTATCAGCTGCAATGTATCCCGCACATTTCTATTCTCCTCGATGATTCCCTTTCTTGGGTTCCGGGTTGTTTTGTACACTAGACACGCTCGGCAAGACTTTTTATCATCTCCTTCCAGGCTTCCCATTCCATGTACAATTCCCTTGGTTTGTCTAAGTTTCCCAAACCCGGAGTTCCCAGTCCTTTAATGCCAGTTTTTTGCTGTATAAGCCATCATCGTCTCAGGTGTCCTTCCTGTTTCGCCACTAACTAAAGTTTCTAGCATAATTTCGTACAGCTCAGAATCTCTCTCGAAACCCTTTGCGACTATTTTCCCATCACTTCCACTTACTATGTCCACTAATCCCTGTTTCAGTTTTCCTGTATCATTACGTAATACTACTGTTAATCCTTTACGGCGTAAGCAGCTTACTAAAAGCAAATTGGTGCTCAGATGAGGTACATATGCCACATCATGGGCCAAAATGTCCTGACTATTACCATTTACCATTACTTTTGCCCTTAATACTCTAAATCCCTTTACCTTTGTCAGTGTTCCTTCTCCAACTTCTGCTACATATTCGGTTTCATTTATATTCTCTAATAACCTTGGATTATTGCACATATGCTTTGATGCCCCTGAGTCCACGAACCACCTACAGCGTATATTATTAGGAGAAACTTTGTTTCTGTGATGCGTCATGAACTCAATGTAAGATCTTCACCGTCCTTTCCTTCATTATTATCGCTTCTTCCATATTGGCGTCACCCACGCCCACCGGTGTAACTACCTCTTCCTCAATGTCTGTGTTCTTGTCTTCCAATATTTAATTTTGGACGATTTATTTTCAAGTGTCCCTCTTTCCCACATTCAAAACAATTTCCTCTCGGTTGCAGTGTGAATAGTGCTCGTTCCTCGGAATGTGCTGATTTCCTCCTGTGCCTAGATCCGTTTATTTTAGCCTCTTTATCTGTAAGCATCTGAATTGCCTTGTTACTTTCTCTTTCCAACTCGCGAATTAGGTCACGCGTCCCTTCAAAACGGGGAGATAGGCCACGAAGCAGTGTGCTTAATTTTTCTTCCTCTCGCTGGGTTTTTCCCATTGCTACCAATTGTTTTTAATTGCCGCTACTCTGTCTGCTTACCTGGTTATCTACTCATGTTCCTACATTCGTATGGTGAGATATTAGTTAGCATTGTGTCTACTGCTGTTGCTGATGAAGTATTGTACTTTCCTTTTAAGGTCTTACGATAGTTCCCAGGGATTCTCTTTTTTAGCAGCTGCACCCAGACAATCATCATTTATTTCCATAACAATAGTTGATAGAGCGTTTTGTTAGCGATGTAGAAATACCAATCTAACTTCTTCAGCTAAATCCAATGGGGAACTTTCTGTTCCATTCAAAATTTTCCAGTACTTTTTCCCCATGAGTACAGTCTTCATTCTTTTCAGCCACATGTAGTACTTGTCTCCTGAAAGTAACTCCACTCTAAATTTGGTCTCTAAATCCTCGTAGTTTGCCATGATTCCTGATATTGACCGCTTGATCTTCCTGGACAGGGCTACGTCTTGTTCCTCAAAACCAATTGAAGCGCTTCGGTCGACTGAAAATTCTTCTGAGCTTGATTAAGTAGCGTTGTGCATAACCTGTCACAGCATGCACTTTATACTCAAGACTAATTGGAGTAGTTTGTTATATTTATCAAGCTTCTACTGGTTTATATAACTATTTGTCACGACATGTGATTACATGTCGTGACCTAATATTTCATGTCATTGTTTATCTATGAAATTTACCTAGCCTGACATAACCACAGAGTAGACTCATTACTGTATTTAATCTGTACGTTACGGCCAGGGTCTTACACAAGTCTTGTACATACAACAATGACAGGAAAGTACGCTCCCGTTGGGTAACACGAATTCCAGATGATAATACGGGACTCCAAATGAGTCCGTATTTCAACAGATCTGGCGGTGGATGATCTGTTGCAAAAGTGTTGGCTGATCTTGGCTGCAATATCAGTCTTTCATGCTCCGGGTCCTTGTAAATAGCAAACATCGTCAGTTGCTGGATATTTGAAATAATCGATAAGGGTATTGGTGTTTCTTGGTCTTTCCTCCAGTAAATCAACCCAGCTCTGTGCATTGTCATCAAGATCTCGGGGATTTTTGATCCATGTGCAGCTGCGGGACTGGCAACGGGCCATTATTTTCGTTCACACCACCTAGAATGGATCATTCGTTGGAATTCGGGTTCAAACCGCGTCGTCAAACTCGTACATAAACACTCGTAAATATATCGCATCCATTTGCTGGTATCGCTAGGCAAAATTGATACTTTGGGTGGCAGGAGCACGAGACGCTGTGGGTCTATTTATGATAACGCACTTCTTTGAAATAGAACCTCCGCCGATGATATTTTTGTTGCATAAAATGACTTGTTACTTGCTTGATCTGCTTCACCGATGTTTGAAAGAGTTTTCTGTTGCGACATAAGTGACGGAATCGTCTGTGATTGATTTTGAAGAGAGCATTTTCGCATTCCTTTTGTACTTCGAAACCGGGGGATGTATGTATGCATCTAGGCGTTCCGTATTCTGACGAGTTTTGCATGTTCACGCCATCTCTGCGTCCGTCATCTTCTCGATGTGTTGAATTCTGTAGGCTGACCTCGGTTGGGATTCGTGCAGGTACGCCATGGCTTCTGTAAACAGTTGTAAACAATTATGAGGAGGACATGAAATATTTCAAGTCTTATTAGAAATATTTTGGCTCCCTTTGAATGCTCTTCAGACTCAAGTTAAAGATATCAATAATTCCTCTCGGATAAAATAGGAAGACTCTCCTAAATTTTACATTCAGCATTTTCTTAGAATAACAATTTCCTTATATAAATAGGCAAATTTTAGTTGAAAACAATAATATAAAAGAAAAAGAACTCGACCGGCCTGCAGTTTCAAAAGACAGATTTGATTTTGTTTAAAGTAATTACTTTAAACACAATCAAATCTGTCTTTCGAAACTGTAGGCCGGTCACTGACGAAACAGATGGTCTAGATGACTCTGAATTTTTAGACATTGGAGAGAATAACGAAGAAGAGATAAGGAATGCATTAAATATTTTGTTGGAAAATTTAATTCCAAATGGATTGGGCGAGAAGTAATGCCGTCGTCTGGAAGTTTGGCTTGATAAATTTTGGGGTATATTCCGTCTTCATTTAGGTTCCGACCCTTCAGCAAAAGTTGAACCGGTGAAGGTACAACTTATAGAAAATGTGATACTAGTTATTGTGAAGGAAAGAATATATGCTCCAGAGCAAAGAAAATTGTTGGATAATTTTGTATCAAAGCTACTGGAATATGGACTTATAGTACCAAATCCCAATGCGAGTTGGGTGGCTGTGCCGCTTCTGGTATATAAAGATGGACCTGCAAAATTTCGGCTTATAGTCAATTATAGACCCGTAAATGCGGTTAATGTTCCGCAAGGATATCCCTCGTTACATGTGTGGTCAGAACTAATGTATTTAGCACGAATTACTGTCTCTGCCAAATTGTACTTATGCCAAGGGTACTGGAAAACGCCATTAATCCGGATTCGTAACACTTGCACACTTTTGTGACACCAAAAGGTATTTTTAAACCTACCAGAATTGCACGGGGAGTTAATAATGGATGTTCAAATTTCTCGTCTCAGGTGGAACCGTGTTTTCAACGACTTAGAGATAAATATGAGAAAGACCCATTTCAAGCATGGTTGGACGACCTTCTGGTACATGCAGAAGCAGATATGGAACTGGTAGACAGGCTTGAAATATTCTTTGAGTGTTGCAGAGAATATAATTTAAAATTATCTGTGCGGAAATATGAACTCTTTCTACGTACTGTAAATTGGTGTGGGAGAGTCATAGATCCTGAAGGTATCAAGTTTGATCCCTCTCAGCTGAGTGGGCTAATGAAAATTCAACAACCCAAATCTGGTGGAGGGTTATGTGAATATGTATATTTCTTACAGTGGATGTCAGTTGCGATTCCAAATTTTGCAGAAAGGATTTCTGATTTAAGAGATATTCTGGAAATGACCTACAGACAAACTGGTTCTCGAAAAAAGAGGGTCATAAAATCAATTTCATTGGCAGATTTATCTTGGGTATTGAAATATGAAACGTCATTTCATGAACTGCAAAATCAAATTCGTGAATCGACTAAACTGTCACACCGAAAAATAATTGGGAAATTTGTATTTTCGCTGATTCATTGGAAATGGTTTGGTCTGGTTTAATAACGAAATGTCCTAGTGAAGAGCTTGATAAGGACCCGCTTCAACAAAAACACGAATCATTGGCCTTCCTTAGTTCAGCTTTCAATTCTACTGAAACTGGTTGGAGTACGTGCGAAAGGGAAGCCTTCGCTATTTTTCAAGTATTTAAGAAAATGGATTATATGTTGATGGCGGAAGGTAAGTCTCATATTTTTACGGATCACAGGAATCTTCTTTTCATTTTCAATCCCAACGCAATAGAACCATCTCTAGGAGGACACGTATACAGTAAGGTCCAAAATTGGGCGTTGTATTTATCCCGATTTTTTTACACTGTGGAACACATAATGGGTAAGAAAAATACGAAGGCCGATATTATGACTAGATGGTACAGCAGTTACCGGGGAATAGGAAAAGGGCCCGAAGTGTTTCACATATTCTTTCACAAAGAGATATTGTGGAGTCTCCAATGAGCAAAGAATTTCTATGGCCTTCAGAAAAAATCATTTTGGAAAATCAAAATGGTCATTTAGAAGAATGGACTAGGTATAAAATTTCCGGAAAAGCGGAAATTTATAAACAAATGATAGAAATATTTGGATTGCAACCGATATTGAATTTAAAATTAAATTATTGAAAGTCACTCATTGCGGGGGCATCTGGCATGGAGGTGCAGACTCCATGAAGAGTATTCTATTAGAATAATTTATTTGGAATAATTTTTATGGAGATTCTCAACATTTTTGTAGACGAATATCTCCATTGTTTTGTTGGTAAGAGTGGGAATAAAATTCCCCGTCCAATATCGTTTACTTTACATGGTACAAAGCCAAATGTAGTTTTTCATTTTGACTATTTATACCAAGGAGTAGGGATAAAAAATTTGAAATATGTTTTGGTATTATCAGATGATTTATCATCGTATAAATGGCTCTGCCCTGCTAAACTAGCAGATTCGGAAACTGTTACTCAAGAAACTTCACGATGGATTCGTGCATTCACTGCAATGAAATACTGGATAAGTGATCAAGCCTCTCATTTTAAAAATGAATTAATGAAGAAACTAGCAATTTCATTTATGACAAAACAAGATTTTACAGTGGTCTACTTCCCATTCGTAAATGGAACTGCAGAAAGAGCAATGCGGACAGTTAGAAGCTCTGTTTCTGCTCTTTTATCTGAATTACGTTTAGGACCACGCGACTGGCTTCTTGTCATTGGAAATGTAATGACGGCTCTGAATAACTCACCACTACAACGACTGGGAAAACATTCATATGGGACATTTCGAACTTCATTACAAGTATTTACCGGAATGAAACCCTCACGTTCTCAAATAATGTATAGTAATGGATTAGAAGAGTGTACGAACACTCAGTCTATGGAAAGGGCTAGAGCAGCTCAATTTCCTAACATAGAATCTTTACAAAATTATTTTCATAGTATGCATAGGAATGTATCTGAAAACGTTTCGGCTAATAGAAAGAAACATATTATACATAATAATCAAAAAACAAATATTCCGTCACCAGATTTCAACATTGGAGATTTTTTTCTTGTCCGACGTGCGCAAGACAAGGGACATAAACAGTCATTTAGATGGATTTGACCACGGCGTATCATTTCAGTGATAAGTGATACAGTGTATGACGTACAGATCATGGTTAACAAAATATCTGAACTAGTTTACGTTGCTCGAATTATACTATATTGTGCAAATATGGATGTTATTTCAGTGTCAAAAGAGCTTTTAGAACAAACTGAGCATATTGAATCAAATTTTGAGATGATTGAAGAGCTTCTTGATATTGGAGAAGCACCTGATGGAATATTTATTCGAGAAAAATGATCTGGATTACTTGACAAATGTGATTGGAATTGGAACAGAATCCAACAAATGCATGAGGATGTCCCTGAAAAATTAATTCAATTTTTTAATTTCCCAAAAAAGAACACATTAGGGAAAAAGGAGAAGAATTTACTGAAATTAGAAAACTAACATGACTTGGCTACACAAAGTCATGGAAGCCGTGTAAACAGTTGTAAACAATTGTGAGGAGGACATGAAATATTTCAAGCATTATTAGAAATATTTTGGCTCTCTTTGAATGCTCTTCAGGCTCAAGTTAAAGACAGAAATAATTCCTCTCGGATAAAATAGGAAGACTCTCCTAAATTTTACATTCAGCATTTTCTTAGAATAATAATTTGCTTATATACATAGTTAAATTTTAGTTGAAAAAAAATGAAAAAGAAAAAGAACTCTACCAGACTACACTTTCAAAAGACAAAATTGATTGTGTTTAAAAGCGAATACATTAAAGGTAGTATTTTAATAACAGTTTTTTCCAGCCTAGATTGTCGTCTTTTATGTTCTTTGTTCTATTTTATCATCCTGAAACGTTAAAGTTTTATTCTGTTGTCATTTATATATAGGCATGATAACTATTATCATGTCTATCTATTTTTGAATCTTGTTATAGTATTTTTTTCATATCACTTATTGGAATATGCTCTCGTTGCTTCACTTTTATGTCTACATATACTCTCACTGAGGCGAAGTTCTCGTCTCAGTCGATGAGGATGGTCTATAGAGTAAACACTTCTTTATTGTAGTTCATCTACTTACTCCTTGCCTCAGCTTCAGCTAAATTTGTTAGTTCTGCTTCATCTTATCAGCGTAGATACTGTATGACTACATCTGATCACCTGTTCATTATCCTAGCTCATATCAACATCGCTCATCTTATCTCTACCTTATCTACATGGCCTGTCACGCTACACTTCTATCTCGTGCTCAACTACCCCAACTGTAACCTTCCATATACGCGTCTATCCCAGATGTATATTTCGCACGGCTACTTCTTTTTGCTGATCAGTTACTTTGCAGTGTGGCATTTTGAAGGATGTTCGTATTTTTGGATCTGTATTGAGCTGAATTCGTACTTTCATACCACTTCGAACAATTCAGGGTATCCAAAACATGGGACCCATTTGTAGCATTGTTAACATGAAAAAGGAACAATTTCGGTATTGTAATGTTTGTACCATTCCCTTTTTTGACATCCGTTGGAAATAGTCCTTAGAGCCGGTCTCAACTGGATTAAAAAGGAACTTTTTGGCCAGGCCATTTTTTTTGGTTCTGCACCCAAACGCGTTTGAAGGTGTGGAAATCTAGCACAGACACACATAAATGCACCTACATGCATAGTGATTAACCACACACATATAGCGATCATCATGAACACTGATTCTTCTTCTTTCGATGAGGATAATGCATCTCTGACCTACCTCTGCGCATGGAGGCGAAGAATTTTGCTTGCCACTGCGATACCTGTTACGCACTCACACATTCGAGGACCAAGTGGACCTAAACTGCAAGCTAATCGAAAGTATTTGCACACTCATGTTTTTTCGACTCGGTCTCCGCAAGTTTCGGAAGATGTATCGTTTGGAAATTGGGTCATTTAATCACTTGCATAATCTTATTCATGAGGACATGATAACTCACGACTAGGAACAAGCTATACGTTAAAGTGGATCAGTTGTTTGTTCTCAGATCCGACTTCCTTTAACTATTAGATATATAGCCGGAGGATCATTATGGGATTACACGATAATTTTGGCGTATCACTTCCAGAGTTTTACCGATCAGTTTGGCGTACTGTTGAGGCAATCAACTAACACTTCAAGGTAAACTTCGACATAAATAATATACAAACATTATGAGAAATAGAAGCAGGTTTTGCTGCAAAATCTAGACAATCAGCTCTACGAGGAGTTTTTGGAACCATAGATGGATGTTTTTTATGGTAAAAGGATCCAGGTGTAGCCGTTCACAACCCCAATCGTTATTATTGTGCACGTGAAGAAAAATTGCAATCCTATTGATGGCAACTTTTGATTCCAGAAGGAAGTTCATATGTTTTTAGATGTCCTGTACTCCGACTACGCACGGTTCTCTTGCATGAGACACTACTGCATTAGGAAAAAATATTTCTAGAGGCGAAATGAACGAAGAATTCTTCATCATCGGGGACATGCCTTTAATTTTACTATATGGATGATCACTCCAGGAGATGATGATAACTTTAATTATTAATTAAGGTCCCTTCGCATTAACATAGAATGTGCGTTCTAGTAATTAATAAGACGGTGGGGTATACTCTGGAAGCATCTAGAGATGGGATTTTAAAGCGAACTTCTGTTATAGGTTGTATTATACGTCTACACAACTACTGTATCGATGAACCGATGGATGTTTGTTTATAGCTGATGGTTATAGAGGGTAATGTAGAGATATAACCTGGCGTGTCAACATCACCTCCGAGACTTGATGAAAATTTAGCACCAGTTGAGAACATACATATAGAATGTATATGTGAGAACTATTCCAGAAGTGGAGAGCTCATGTACTATCAGAAACATCTCGAATATGTGTACTAGAAAACGTAGTAAGAGATAAAGAATTGGTGAGGCTATATAGTAGAGCATGAAACTTTATTAATCTGTATTGATTTCTCTTCTTGCTTCTATTTCAAAATAAATAGATACATTTTGATCACTTTGTTCATAATTAGCAGAAGATGGATTTGTTGATGCTGATTCAAGTGCAGTGAGTTGATTTTCTAGTCTTTTTTAATATTACTCCATTCAAATTCGAAAATAATAATGGGAGCTCGCTACTCTATTTTTTTGAAGATAAATCAATATACTCTTCCTGTAAATGCTGATATGTTTCTGCCTCGACTTTTTGCCGTTTCACTATTCGCGACGCTGCTCATTCTTTTGATTTCTTTATTTATATTGGTGCATAATTTGCATTACTTAACACTTCAATTTAGTCTGCACCTCGTTTTCTTGTTCTCACATGTGTTCCATATTTATTTGATAAATTATTATCATCATGTTTTGCTTCAGTTAGCATACTTATTAATGCTGATTCCATGAGTGCATGTTTTTGGCATGCACAATAAAAATAGTACAATGGAAAATTTACTTGGATTTTCATAGTTATCTTTTTCACCCTGCCTGAATTTTGGAACTTGGCAGTACACTTTGTTAGTAACGATCGCAAATCTCTGAACTCAGTCTTTAATTTGTCGCTTGTTACCGAATATTCATCTCTGTATAATGGATCCATTTCTCATACAGGTCCAGGGTATGTTTCGTCATTTTAGAATAGATTGTTATTTACTGCATCTATGTCCGTTGAGTTGAATGCATTTGCTGCTAATTTCCAAACTAAATCAACATCTTTTGCGTCTATAACATCTCTTGTTACTGTTTTATCTCGTAACAAAAATTTCTCTTGCTTATATACAAATAGATTTACCATTCGAGGAACTCATTTTGTTCTAGACCAATTCATCCGTTTTGGTGTTTCTGTATCACCTCTTCCACTTCCCTCCATATTACTGATATCACCATATCCATACCCGTTCACTTATCGTAGTTCGGTTGATTGGGGGTCATTTTTATTGTCATTATGTGTTGTTTTTGGCTGCTCGGGTAACGGTGGTACTTCTATTGGTGTATTATTAGAAGCAGCTACAGGTTGTCGTTGAGAAAATGATGGTTCAATCATTGTGGGAATATGTTACAATTTTTCTGGATGTAGCATACATGCTTCAGGCACTAGAGGCAAAGTAGAT
This sequence comes from Odonthalia washingtoniensis, assembly GCA_032358235.1. NCBI lineage: Eukaryota > Rhodophyta > Florideophyceae > Ceramiales > Rhodomelaceae > Odonthalia > Odonthalia washingtoniensis. Next base: position 11,813 of record JAULBU010023343.1, read on the forward strand.
GAGATAGTTTGTGCTCTCTCATTTTTCGTCGTCGCATTTGTTTCCAAGCAACTAACGCATTTACTCCAAGACCCGTTGCTTGGTCGTGCCTGCTTTGTTTTCGGCATATGTGCAGACCGTCGAATAATCTCTGCTCGGAGACGGTCCAAAGTTCGCTCAGTGCCTTTCGGAAGCTAGGAGTAACTGGACATTGGCGTCCACCCCAGCCTAATCTGACGCACTGCAGCTTCATTCTCCTCATCTGTTGGCTTCGTTATAGGCATTGTGACTCTTCTTGTGGGTACATGGGGAAAGTGTACCCGATATTGTTCTTTGTGGTTTTGGCCGGTACAAAATAGGCACGCAAAATTTTATGTACAAAAAACCAAAGTAGTACTTTTCTGACAGGTCAGTTACGTACCGTTTTAATTTTTTAACGGCCCTTATTGTCTGGTCTTTTAATGGGGGTACCACTATAGTTCTGACCCGCAACACGAATTGACTACATAGTAAGTCAGGTCAGCACGAGGCAAAAGAGGGAAGTGACCGGAACATACAGAAACGGACAGCAAGGACGCAATGTACTATGATAAGAAGAAAATACACAGATCAGAATTTTCTTTCTTTTTATAACGTTTTTCGGAGCATTCAAAAGATAAAGACATGTGACTTGATCCCTTTCACATTTTTATTTTGTTATCTTCTTCAATATTCAATTTTATGGTTTTTGCATTTTTTTTATGTTCGCTTCCAATAAACTACTTTACAGAAAGAAAGGACAGAATCAGCATAAGAGCGAGGAGCTACAAAGTGCTAATCAGATTTGCCAGTTCAGGAGGCATTTCTACTAGTTGGTGAGAATTTATAGTTTTTGCTTTAGGACAACTGACCAGAAAACGACAGACTAAATTTATATCCAGCTGCTTCTATAGTGTGTATATATATTTTTTTACATTGCAAAATTGAAATAGAACATATATCAAAAATTCAGATAGTGATTGTAAAGTTCTTATTGTTCTGTTTGTTTTGTTCTTATTATTGGTGCACCTGAAAACGAAAATGATTTAATTTTTATAAAAGATCTATCATCACCTGACACAACTATTGTTTTCAATTGGTGATATAATTTTTTAGTAGACACACATCTCTCTTGTAAGATTTACTCAATTCATCTCACTTTCATGATCAGTACTCTGCTCTAGTACGGGCAACGTATCATATTAAATTACTCTTTTTTGACATGGCAATTGGGATGGACCTCTTGAGTTCAGTTCAAATCCAGTGGATTCAAAGATTAGACTAACGTGTTGTGAAATTTGTGCGTTGAGTGGTGACTATTTGAATTGTGGTGGGAGTTTTTTTATCACACTAATAAAAAAATATGAAACACCCTTTTCTCTGCCCGAATGCTTACATTGTACATCTTAAAAAAAAAGTTTTCAAGAACTTAAAAGTGCATTAATCGAAAATCAGCAAATGATTGCAGTATCAATGGTTTCTGTGGAATGGTATAGAATTCTACATGTTTCTTAATCAAAAACTAATATTCGTAATGCTAATGAATGTGTAAGCCTTACACAGTCATACACTGTAAGGGTGCTTTGAGAGTAGTTTGTCTTTTAGTTGTTCAGTCCTTGAACGCAATGTTATCGTAAGACTTTACACTTGAAATTCGAAGTTACTACTCTTTCCGCGCAGCCTTCACTTTCTAGGCTATTTAGTCCCGTACGCACAGTAAATACACCTAAACTCATTATTGACCTCTCAGCCCTGGGTAACCTCTCTTCTTTTGCATTCGTCGTTTCTTGTCTTGAACACACCAGCACCTCTTTTGCCATTGCTGTTTTGGTCAAGTCTCTGTTTTCATTATTTCATTATTCTCAACTTTCATTTTTCCATCTCAGCCGTGTTTATCGCTTTCTGTACTCATCAACTTCTTACCATTTTTTTCATTGTAATCTTCACAAACTGGGTGGTTTCGTAATCTGTAGATCAAATTTACTTGAAGAACACTTTTCAAATGCCAAACCATCTTGCAACAGCCTCGAATCCAAACTTTCTTCAAGGTGTAAACAGATTTTGTTCGATGGATCCATCGGTTCTGGTTACAAATACTACTGGAAATACTACCCAGTCCATATCTAGCCCCATTTCTGCCCAGCCTTCCGTTCTCAATCTAAACCGTGAAGTCTTGTTTCCTTCTGAAGTTGCTAGCTCTGTCGGCCTTGACCCAAATACGCATGCAATTCTGGAGGTTCCAAATGGATCTTCATCATTGTACAACTCAATTCTTTTGTATGCAGCAAATTTTGCGGTGGACATTCATGAACCGCTTAGCTCTGGGCCAGCACAAGTCGATCCGTCATCCCCTCCTCCTCTTTCAGATTCTCAAAATGCCTCAGATTGCCTCTCTACTAAACAAACCACTGACAATTTGAGACCAATTGGTCTTCCAACGGATGGAAAAGCCAACCTGAATGACAAGTTTCCAAGTATCGTCCGAGGAAAAACCGGTGTTAACATACCTAAGAGAGAAGGCTCTGGTCGTCTTTCTACTCTGTGGAACTGTCCTGAAGATAACTTTGATTCTCTAACATTATCAGACTCTGAAAGTGAAAGCGATAGTGATTCAGACTATACTCTTGATACATCTATTTCTGCAGTTCTGAAAAATGAAAACACCGTCGAGATAGCGGATGTTTCAGAAAATTCAACATATATTTTAGGCGGTACTACGTGTCACGTAGCACTGAAGACAAAGGTTGAACCCCCAATACAACGATATCAAATGGGTATTGGTTACGCAAAACTTTTAGTTGGAGAGCACGTTGTCTTCTTACATCACTGCGCTTTTGGTCAGCCAGTATCTGAGAGCTACTCCATCCATGTTTTTCGTACGATAGCTTTGGTCGCTGAAGACTCATTTCAACTAAAAGTATTGTGTGCATTGGCTTTAAAATGGCGTTCAGACCGTGAACAAAGAAATCAGATAGCAAGGGCAGGAAGATTTAGTTTATTCCGCTGGAAAACAAATGTAAATGGCTGTGGAGACTGGTGTAATCAGGGATATAAACGTAGTCGTTCTGCAAAGAGCGTGATACTTCCAGATGGGCAATTAGAAGCTATTGTCAGAGACATCAAAGATTTTGTTGCTGCAGATACTAAGACGTGGTATGAAGCGCACGGTGTACCGCATCGTCGAAGCTACCTATTTCACGGGGCACCAGGTAGTGGCAAGTCTTCAACAATTAAAATGATTGCCGGAATGTTCGGACTAAATGCTTGTTTCCTCGGTCTAACTACTGCAGATTTTAACAACCAAATTTTACAGGATGCGCTGTCATCAATGCCACGACGTGCACTTCTTGTTCTTGAGGATGTCGATGTATTATTCAACGAAGATCGGAAAAGCGAAGCATCTCAAGCTTTGACTTTTTCTGGGATGCTAAATGCACTGGATGGTCTAATTTCTATGGATGGAGTTATCACAATTTTTACTACTAATCATCTCGAGAAATTAGACTCTGCTCTTATTCGCGGTGGGAGAGTCGATAGGAGATTTGAGTTTGTGCACCCAAGTGGAAAGCAAATGGTATCATTGTTCAAAAGTTTCTACGAAGATGCCTCAGATGAAATTGCCTGCCAATTCGCGGATTTAGTACTGTCTAGGCCAGAGGAAGAGGCCAGATCTATCGCAACACTTCAACAGCACTTCATCTATACAAGAAAAATGACTGCCAAACAATCTGTAGAGTTGATTCCAAAGTTTTTTGAAGAGTTTTATCCGCATGCAGTTCACGACAGGAACAGTATTTACACATGAATAATACGTCTGACAAGAAAGAAATAGTTTTCCCCTTTCGCCCTGATGAGAAAAATAGATGAAGCAATGACTTGATCATCCGTACTACGCATCACTTCAGCATACTGGTGTTTTTGGATTTTTCTATTCTTTTCGTTAGAATATAATTGTGCTGGAAGAAGTTCAGTAATGTAGCTTGGAGTCACAGTGAATAAAATATTAAAATCAATAAAGAAACCCTCATCAAAGAAGGCGAAAAATGGGAGGAATGAAAAGAAAGAACAAAATTTTAAAATAATCGAAAATTAGCAATCCGGCTTGAGACCATGCCTCCGTTTATTTCTTCGTCTAAATGACTATCTCATTTACACATACAACAATTACTGCATAGCATTCATACCGAACATATATTACCATTAAGTAAAGCAGACGAGGGGAGAAATGGTCAACACAGCCAACAACTTCTCCGCCATGGATCGATTGTACAATGTTATACAAAATATTAAATGAGTCCCATAAGAAATAGGTATCTAGAAAGAAGAAAAGAACACTGTATGAAATTAAAACATTTTCAGATTCTTCCACAATTTTTCTCAAATGAGATTTTGGAATGTGAATTAATTTGCGATAGCCATGCTGATATTTCGCAGTGCCTAACCCGATCTGATTTTTGAATCAAATCTTGCGACTGAAATTCAATTTTCTGTATTCAATTCCGGCTTATCCTGGAATCCACGCCTTTTCCCGATCATCAGCCAAATACCGACGTCAGATGAAAAAACCTCGGCTGTCTATCAGTAAACTATCAGGAGAACTATAAGGAACACCAACGATAGGTTGTTTTGTAAAATTCAAAATTCGTAAAATATTTGGCAACCTAGCAAGAATATTCTTGTACTGGAGAGCAAAGTACTGTATGGACCAGAATATATTTCTTCCCAAATCTGCATTGCCATCTTTCGCATACTTTACATCTATTTCGAAAATCACCCTCTCTACGATGACCTTTCTTCAAAATGTGGATTTAATCCTGCGTTTGTTTTCCGATGAGAGCTCATGAGGCTCTTCCAATATTATCAGCTCTGCCACTTATTCCAGCACTGCCCTGAGGCGAGGAACGTTTATTGAAGAAACCCGACAAGAAGCCCTTTTCGGACTTTATAATTCGGGGGGTGACCAATCAATGCACATTACATATGCATTGATTGGTCATTCCCACAAAATTATAAATTATTTGCAATATGGCAGGGTGCCGTGTCCTTGGAAAGTAGTATAAAACTTTTCCCGAATCTACCCACCGTGCTTTGTTGCAATAAGCTACTGATGTACAGTACCATAGTCATTTGCAATAAAACTGTTGTAGTATCGTCATGATTCATGACGTTTCTGCTGATGTCCTTTTTGATATACTACTTCTCCAGAGATGATGACAAGTATACATTATGGTAGGCGTTTATTTTTGAATGGCGATAATGTTCCCATCATTTTTTTCGTTTCACAAAACAGAGATGGAAGCGATTTGAATTTTGTCTCGCCAATTGTTTTTCGGCCAAACATTAATTTAAAGGGACCCCTAAGCAAGGCGAGATCCCTACTGAATATGTCGATTTCCCATTTTACTCCCTACTGATCGTGTATTTTTCTCAATTTAAATTACCTAACATATTGGACCACACCATGTGGTCCACATGTGGGGGTAAAACGTTCTTGCAAAGTTTGGGGTCTGATAATTCCTTATTCTACTAAAACTTCAATTGTGATAGTGTTTAAGAGATCCTGCGAAACGCAACTGGCACGTATTACCGATATTTGCCACGTTTTACGGTGGGAGGTGGCCCATATTTGGTATGCCAGTATTTTCAGAGATGGTCTACAGTGTAGAGTCTACACTGATTAATTCAATTAGTATTACTGGTATTAGTATCAGTAGCAAATTACTATAAGTGAGACTAATTCCGGATCCAAGGCTTTGATGGAAAAAAAATTGGATTAATGGGCATTTCCAGTTAGGGGTGTTGAGCTGAATATAAATATTAATATAATTTGTAAGCAAAGGGGAATTCAGAACGAAGGCACGTGTAAACAGTTTCTGGTACAATATGTTATTACTACATTAAAGCGTCCGAATTGCACTTGTGATTTCTCGGGATGTGTATGTTCAGTACGAATACCACCAATAGAAATGATGGTTGTGTCTATGTCTATGACCGAAATTATTGCGAAGCGGGAGGTGAAATCCGGAAAGAAATCGCTGTAAAAGTTAGCCTACGGAAAACATGACATTTTTTTCGTAGGCTAACTTTTACAGCGATTTCTGTCATCACACATTGTGTGATGACAAAGCTAAAATACAATGGGTTGAACCGAAGTTTTTGATGTATGTGGTGTGCCGAACAGTAAGATGAACCGAATCATTATGTTGGCGTGACAGGGGTGTCCCTAGTAGAAAAAATGATCAAGGTGAAATGGAGCGTGATGTGACAGTAGATAAGATTTTACAATTTTCGTTGAAGGACAAAACTGCTTGGACACAGAATCAGAAAAAAAAGTTCTCTGATTCTGTGTCCAAGCAGAACTGATTGTCCTAAAAATGACACCAAATGATAACTCTAGTTGCATATCAGTATGCGGCACAGGATGTGGCATACGCAAAATTAGTACGAAAACGGGGGGAAGGACGAAGAAGCAGCAACAGGAGCTACTGACTATTGCCAAGGAATTGGAGCGTCAACGGGACCGAATCTTTACCGAAATCGGAAATGAGATTGGAAATGAAACAGAAGAGGTTGAAGAAATGTATGTTCGGAGAGAGGGCTTGCATACTTTGCATTACTCGTCACAAGCCGATGGATTGTGCTTCATATTTAGCCATAATGTATGGACTGAATGGAAATTCAAGGAGATGTTTATA
>JAULBU010023354.1:0-18498 GCA_032358235.1 Odonthalia washingtoniensis
CGTGCCTCCATGAGGGCCCCACTGGTACTATTGAAGGACATGATAGTTTGACCTTCCATCCTCTTCTCACGACGGTGCTTACAGTCCACTGCGATGAGGGGATGATTTCTCTACGCGTCTGCCACTTCGGCCTCCTACAAAAAGTACACCCAATCTGCTAGGGGTGAGGTATTACAGTAATAAGCTTAATAGTAACACATTACTGTAACGACTACAGGCAATAGCATACAAGTATTGATATAAAGCATTTAAGTGTACGTGAGCAGACTAAATATATGTACAAGTAATATTTGTATGTTAAGCGGGTGTGAGAATACTAAATATGTGTACCAGTAATATGACTGCGTTCAGTCATATTCATGAAACTAGCTTGGAAAGTACATAACCAACAGATTCCTTTCTAGTTATTTGCCATTTAATAAATCTGTTAACCACTTTGTAAAATGTAGGACGACTTTTTTTTGACAATATTTTCTCATGTGCTCCATTGTTACTTTCTTTTTTGTATTGCTGGAAAATCATGCCAATAGCCATTTAATACAACCTCTTCAATCCCCTACGAAAGTAACTGCACATGTTCCTTGTTGAAAATAAATTGTAATAAACTTCATATGTGCTCATTGTCCCCAACGCTGTTCGTTTTATTTTTTATGGGTATGCATACATTGTCTACAAATAATATGCAATCACACTTTCCCTCGCTTACCCAACGTGACAACCATGAACTTTTCAAAGCTAGGCTTTGTGCCTTTTCCGTTGTTCGTAGTATTCTCCCCTTCACATTCTTCACTATCCTAGTCAAAATATCAGCTATTTTTTATGTCGTTGATGTTATACGTCTCCGTTAACTTCCATATGATTCCACGCCTGTAGCTGTACTTCGTCTACCCTTCCGTAATCTCGATTTCTTCATATTACTTGACATAACATCCTTCAGTAATTTACGTTCTATTGAACCTTTCCCAAATGGTACAATTGCAGACTCCAGCACGGAACCAAATTCATCACTGATTATTTCATCACTATGACATTGAAGCAATCTTTCGGCATCGAAGGGATATAAACACTGCGCAACCACTTTCATGCACTGTCGCAACGTTTCGAGAAGGTTGGAGCGTAAGGTAAAATCTACATCTGCAACATTTTCAACGCATGTCAGGTATTGTTGTACAATTGAGATTTGGCAAGAACTTACTGATTCTCTACCCAGAACCTGAAAAATCCGTTCTTTGTCACTAACATTTCCATACGTCTTTTCCACCTCATATAACAAATTTAGAATGCCAGTCTCTTTGTTGTCCAGCAATGTGTAATTTTTGTTTCCGTAGATGTCGATTAGTTGAAGATTAGCTCACGTACCATTTCTACAATATCAATATCATATGTATATGCCTCCAGTACACACCTTTTCCTTCCATTTCTTTGCGCCTACCTCTCCTTGGTGCAACCACGCACACACCGCTACATACTACAATTAGTTATTATTTTCTTGTTAAGAACGCTAAACAAGTAAGACATCACTACGTCTCCGATACTGTACTACCGGAACACGGTTTTCACATGGCAAAAGTTTTAGGCTTTCAAAATCCATTAACGTCTCACATGTGGCTACTTTCAAGTCCAATTGGAATGAATACAGTCCCAACTTTCAAGAGAATTGTAGTCCTAGAATATTATAAACGCCTTCACGTCCGCAAAACACTGCTAACCTTTTTGAAAATAGGAATCCCGATAGAGGACCTTTTTCTGCGTGCAAGGAACTTTTCAGAAAGAAATTTGTGGTGGTCGAGAAATATACGATAGAATCGTAGAATTCGATGGGTTCTGTTGAGGTAAAAACTATCTGTTAGGACATCTCTAGTTAGAGTTGATGAACTCGAATAAAATGTTGATATTTTTTGTAAACCAGGGTACATACAGTCTGTTTGAACAGGTATACATGGCGTGAAAATTTGCATTGTCAGACTCAAATGTTTTATTAAAACGCCCAGCATGCACTGGTTCATTTTCATTATGTGTACATTACGCAACGTATGGACCAATGAGCTGTAGAAGAGTGAACATAGCACCGACCGGAATGATATGCTGGGGGAATCCGAAAACGATGTGGGTAGTGTGAAATATGAGCGGTGTTGTGGTGACAATGGGAATGAAAAGGTCATTTCCCTGTATTGCGGAAAGAAGAAAATAAATGTACAGGGACGGTATGTGAAAAGTATCCGTGGGTGTTTGTGATTGGTTTGTGAATCAGTCATGGCTGTATTGGTGTGACATCGGTCATGGCTGAAATTGAGTGACAACATTGTCAGTATGAGCTCGGAAATCCGTGACGATAAAATTGGCATTGTTAATTTTGTGTGAAGTAGAGATTTAGGCTGTGGGGAGAAATTCAGTCCATGTAGAATTGGGTGTGCGAAAAATGAATTCAACAGATTGTGAAAGCGCACTGTCCGTTTTTAATGGAGAGTGCGGTAGGGCGAGGAAAAAACGGAAACACGGCGGACGTACAAGACGATAGCAACAATAACTGCTCAACGTGTTCAACAAAATGCATCGACAGCACGATGTGATCCTAGCCGAAATCGGAAAAGGGCTTGGTGAAGAAGACGAGGAGGAGGACGCTGTGCCATATAGGGAAAAGCCTACCACTGCTCATGTTCATGAGTTCTGAAACTGTGACGGAAAGGGATTTATACTCAGGGAAGAAGTGTGCATTGATTGAACATTTCAACAAATGTTTAGTATATCAAAATAATTATTCCATCGGTTGATGGCCGAATTCGTCCAGTTCCATCCGGATGAATGGATCTTTCCGAGCAATAGTTCTGGGGTGGCTGACATCAGGACAGAGATCAAGATATTGACAGCATTATCAGCAATAACATCTGGAATGTAGACGACCGTACGGTGTGACATAGATGTTATGGAATGCACAGAAGTGAAAACATATGTCGCTGATTTATGCAATTTGGTAATGAAAAAGTATAGTGATATGTTCTTAAATTGGAAACCAAATTCGGGTGAGGTGATTCGAATAGGGAGAGAATTTTCAAGGGAAGTGTTTCCGGGGTTTACCGGATATTTATAATGTGTCAAATTTTCTAAAGGTGAAACATCCGGCGACGGTCATTTATCAGAGTCGAAAAGAACTAATATACAAGTCACAGCCGAGGTGTTGGTGGACATGACCCATACTGTTGGTCGTGGAAACTGCAAAATACTGTATGAGTAGTAAATTCAGCATATTAACAACGTCATGTCCGATCCGAGATATTTTCCGTTCGGATATTGGTATATTCATGACAGTGGATATACGGTGATGCCGTCAAGTACGAGAAGGAAATTGCTATACTTCCTTATGGATGGCAATTATCCGTCATGGCCGATATTTATTGAACCAGATAATGAGGACAAGAGCTCGGCTGGGCGAAAATTTACAACCATTTGCAATACCGTACTGGAAAATTATTTCATTTTTTATTCATTGCGTATGAGATATGGTCTATTATATTATGCAATTCGGAATTAGGAGTCGAAGACATCAGGTGACATCATAAATAGAATAATTATTCTACATAACATGAAGATACATTTACAGGCATGGGAAGGAGGTGAGAAACGTGGAAAAGAAAGGAAATCAATGGACGATGTGTTTAAAACAGAGGAAGAGACAACAAAGTTGAGAAAGGTGGAATCCGAGCGGAAAGAATAACAATACGCAGGTCAGGGAACTGAGAATGTGGAGGACAATGTGGGGGCGGCGAGTTTGCGAATTGACGTAGTGAAAGACCAATCGGAACTGAAATCCATGTAGTTAGATTTGATTAACCGCAATGTATTCATTTGGAACAATGACGAAGGGGTGGAGGTTGTAATGTGGGAGAAGACAACAGTGAGTGAGGAGAAACGATGGCCCTTCAAGGTGCAAACGTGCCGCGTTGTATATGACTATGGAGAATGGATGTAATAATAACCGTAAACGGGATTTGAATACGTAGCAAACGGTCATATGAAAAGGGAGGAAAATGTGAATGTACTTATGAACCATTGACAAATGTTCAAAAATAGAGTAGTAAGTGGCGATTGTGATTGATAATAATCTCAATGACCGATGTAGTATGTGTTAAATTTTTATACTTTTAATTGATCGGTGCCGTCGCAAAAAAAAGATGATAATTTTCAAGGTCTGGATAAGGGAATGGGAAGTTCCAAAAGTGTGCAAAGTTTGAAACTCAATCGGAACTCATAATACGGACGTAATTATGTTACGGAAGCGTATGTGCGTAACTAACCGAGACTTCTAATGGGGTCGTGTGTCTCCTGTTTGTTTATCAAACCGAAATAACAATCAAAACGAGAATGCGATTGAACTACCGTAACGGATGAATTGCGTGATAATGAGTCTTATTGGAGAAGTTATACGGTTGAAGGCGTGTATGACAATAATTTCACTGGTATTTTCATGTTTGTTTCTATTCAGTACAGAAACACAGTACTTACAATCTTTTCCAGATCGGATTTTTAAGGTGGGTTCCTTTATTTACGCAACTGTCACATTTCTCTAATAATCACAACCATCGACAAAACTGGAACAGAAACCGACATAGACCACTAGTACGAAGCAAATATACCGTCTATTCTACGTCTTGTAAAGCAGAACAATGCATCATCATCATCCAGAACGGTACAGCAACAGGCAGACGTACCCTTGAAACAGAAGGCGGTGCAACAAACTATGCAAGTGAAGAGTTGAATATACCTGCGCTTATATTTACCATCAAAAAACCGTTCAAGTCTACGATGAACAAGATCACACATTTCACCTATTCCAATTTGATGAACGATCATCGATTAAGAAGAAGTGGATCCGGACTGAGAGCTAGGCCACCATGTTCTGTGAATGAGTACATTACCACTTGTTCCGGTAGAGATTTTTTTGGTGGGATGAGGTACTTGAAGATAAATGACAATCCGCGCGGAGCACATGAAATTGGAGGCACAAAAAGAATGTCCCATCAGGTGATTTGGGACAAGATGTGGGCACACACGGGTGCTGATGCTTTAGGGTGCAGTGCCCGTCAGCTGTGTGATACTATATTGGTACGATGCCACTAGAAAGTGGAATATCAAAACCGTACGGTTGATCTTTGTAGGATAATGCCACAATCAATAGAGCCCTGGGAAATCTTTGGAGAGGTACTAAGCATTCTTACACGTCCGAAAAGCCGAACGGGATAAGGACAATGTCCAAGGGAGCCTTATCGATTAATGTTTGGTTGGTATGACGTTGGGGCATTTGGTATGACAGTAGAGGACAGAGGGAAGTATTACATGCCCGTTTCGTACAACGTTGAGAACATTGAACCATCACCTTTGATAGCAACACCTTCACGACTGTTACCGGACCATAACCTTCGTATGTATAAGTACGGGATATAGACGTATCAACAACTTTACCGACAGGTCAAAACAAAATAGGCAGTGGATTTGTTTATTGGTGCGTTTATGTACTGCTAGAGATACGGAATGGAAGTGACGAAACATGTTGATCAGCTTCTGACAAAAAGCAGTGGTTATGGAAATATGACCGCTATTCCTAACACCTTACAAATATGTGCTCCGACCGGTGCTTGATTCACTTATATTTAAAATCTGACTACAATCTCAAAGAAGACCTACTTTCAATACGTCGCACAATGTAGATAGACTGGTTTAATTTAAATATGGAAATGCAGAACTCATTTGTACATCACAACTGGGATACAGGGGAGATTATAGATTTACCACGAGTAGAAGAACGGGAATTAACCTATCCATGGATAGGTGAATTATTGGAAAGTCAGAGTTTTTTCAGAAGGTAAAATACCGATACGGTGAGAGTCAGGCAACTATGTGAAACTGCGCCAACATCGTTCAGGAACTTTTAGTGTCTTTGGGATATACAACATGGCCACAGATTGAACCGCAGGGTGAGCCGCCTGGTGATGAGGATGTTGACATGGCTGGAGGTGTGGACGAAGAAGTTATGGAAGAAGTGTCCTCCGATAGGGAAGGCTGGTACGGTAAAATGACTTACGTCTTGCAACTAGTACTACATGGTACGACTTTTAGATTTAGGGCCGCTGTGATGGTTTCTTCTACCAAATCAGAGAGTTGATCGTTCAAGATGAATTCAATAACCGAAACGGTGAGAGGGTGAAACAGTTACAGGATCTCAATAATGAATTGGAACGTGAGGAAGCCGAAGCCGAGAAGGCTCTGAACGTGGAGATTGAAAAAAAATCATTGCAAATCCCAGTGGACGGAATGATGATCAGCATCAAGAGCAACTGAAGCCGAACGGCGAGCGCAATACGACTAGATCAATGCATTACTGGAGACTTATAAGACTTCCTTGGCATATATGCACAGATCTGTTTTTCGTACGCCTGAAATAACTACAAATTTCACTAATACGCTTCAAAAAGACATATCTGTTGCTGTCGAGGATAGTACTGTACTTTTATTCCTACACGGCATTGGACAGGGGAATCAGGAAGAATCCACACCTCCTCCTACAGATGCAAAGATCGTTTGCACTGAACTCATATACTAATCAGTATTGTTTTTTATCCGATAACTGTTGTTGTAAAGTTGAGTCGTTGTTTTATTAGTCATAGATATAAATAAACGTAGGGCTTGATGTTATGAGATAATTCTGTTCGGTATGCGCTGCTTATGATAGCCACTACCTATCATAGGTATTGGCTATCAGACGCATCACACGGAATTATCTCGTGTCACATGATGTAACAGGAGATAAGTACGTCCGGTATGCGCTGCTTATGATATACGTTGATGTGGTTTCGGTAGCTGTAGTCTCTATTAGAAATCAAGTAGCATTTTTTTCTAGTCGGGGAAACTATTATGTATGCACAGAGATGTGAATAATTTTATTATGAAAAATTACGTTTCTAAAAATATTTCATCCGTTTGAAAGGCTAAGGGAAATATGCGGTATCTCATTGACCGAAACTTGTGAACGATGCTATGGATGGGTGTAAGTGAAAGAGAAACAGTTGACATGTTAACTGGTGGTGTTAGAAACAATTTTACTACTGATTCTGGTAGTAACAAAAGAAGTTTTATTAGTAGTAGTAGTAGTAGTAGTAGTAGCAGTGCATGCGCGACTACGGTACATGCAGTGAATGATGAATGTGTGAAAGTGGATAGTTGGACGTTATTAGAAGGCTATGGAAGAGGGAATGATGAAAGTTGTTCAATTATTCCAACTGCGTTTTTGTGACAAGGTGAAGAAGTACGTGGTAGAAGTTCTTTGAATAATGAACAAAATGGACGATTGACGAGATTGAAGTGAACTTATTCAACATACTCAAGTCTGGTCTTGTATATATATATAAATGAGACATTTGTTTCTTCCCTTTATCTTCCAGATTCATTTTCTAGTCTCCCTATTTCCCAGTCTCCATCCCTCCATTTTCTCTCTTTTTCACAAACTAAATTTTGGCAATGAAAGGAGACTCTTGAAACAAAAATGAAATGAAAGTTCAACAATTTTGGTTTCAATTTCAACTCATTCATCAATGATTCCACATTCATACCTTTTATAACACCAGCAAACGCTTTATACTCCTTACGTACACCACCATCTTCATCGTCAACAACAACCTCAGCCATTGAATGCATAGTTTCCGGCATCGTAACCAAATAGTCATCACAAACAGCTCCAGAAATTCTCGATGAGGCGATCAAAGAACCTTGTCGAATACTGATTATATCTTCTTCAGTTCTCATTAAAAACTGTCTATAAAGTCCATTAAATAATTCCCTACTTCCCTCTCTAGATTCATCAGCTGAACCTCTTATTTCACAAATTCTGACACACAATGCACGAAGTGATTTGATAACAAACTCAAATTCTTCACTATCTCCTAATCTCTCATCAAAACAACTCAGTAATCCGTCTTGTATTTTCACTACAACTTCAGCGTTTAACATTTTAAGACATTTTTTTTATTCAGCATTTTAGTCAACCCATTCGTACAAACATTTTGTAAATCGAATTGCATATTCGTATATCTCATACATATCATTCCTGCTTCTTCATTATCCACATCTCTTCTATTTCGTTTCTTACTACTATTCTTTATATTTATATTTTTCTTTTCATTTTTCTTCTTTACCTTCACCAACTCTTCTCTCAAATTTTGATTTGAAATTATTTCCATCACTTGCTCCAGTTCTTGCATGAAGTAAGGAACCATAGTCGCTTCTAAGTGATCGAACAATTTCAGGCACAATTAATAAAAAGGCATTGCACGAAGTAAATTAATTTGCAACTTTGGAATTGTCATGGTTTCACATGCCTGAGAAGCCTTAATTGGAATCTTACCTTCTGCAAATCACTGACTAAGCCCATCATACAAAAATCTTAAACTCAGATTCGGGTAATTTCAACGTCAATGCAGTTAAGATATCCCCACATTTCTCGTCTACCATTTTCATTTCAGAAGCTACCAAATCCTCTTCAGTATCATCTTTCAAAGCATCACCAGATCTAACCATAATAGTGTTCTCCTTCTCACCCTCGCCACTCTTCATGTCTTCAATAGACGCGGGATATCCAAATTTTCCACCATATGCAACTATACCATACTCCAGACACTTCAGAGAAATACCAAGTAGTGACTTGGCTTCCATTTTGACCGCACTTTTTTTCATTGCATTAAGTCCATTTCTTACACAGTCCATCAAGATAACTATCCCATACGCACAAGCCCGATTCTATGATGGTTGTTCACCAGCCAAAGAAACAGCCGCCACAACAAAAACACTTGGTAACTCCTGCATTCCAACTTTCAAACCCTCTTCCAGAACTTTAGCACCTTCACTCCCCACTACCAAACCCGTCAATCGTTGTAAAAGCTTCTGCCCGAAGTCATTACTAGTATTAGTATTATTATTTTGTTGATGATGATGACGATTATAATTATTTTTTTTGATGATGATGTCGATTATGATAACTTATGTTTCTTGCTTTTTCCGTGCGGTACTTGTCCTCCTCCATATGATAGCGTAAATCCACACCTGTTTCCATCAAGATAATTCGGTGGTCATGGGATCAGGATCGGTATGTTATAAAGTTGTTGTTGGTGTTGTAGTGCTGATGGAAATAATTTTGTTGTTGCAATGCTAATGTTTAGGATAAACAGAAAAAATCTTTTTTTAAAAAAGTGATGGGGGGTCGGACGGCGACGAAACTATCATGATATTTTAAATCAAAATGTTTTTTCTCGAAAATTTACAGATTGCGTCCAATGTACTGTAATATTTTCAGAGAAAAGCACATAAAGTACGAGATGACAATGCACACGTTGTCAGATTTATGACATTTTGAGATAGAACACTCATACTCCCGTCATCTCCAGCCAGTTTCATTTCAGAGATACCCCATACTCCGGTCATTTCCCGGCAGTTTCATTCCACAAACAACCCAAGGAAAAGGAAAATAGCCCAGGTCATGAATAAGTTTTAAATTGTATAGCGCTTTCCTTATCTTCAACATCACGCACTACCAATACAGTTGTTATCATTTCCATCTCTTCAGCTTGTTTGCCGATACGGTCTTGTTCATTTCCACCTCTTAAAATTGTTACTGCACCGATGCCGTTTTCAACATGCATTCCAGCCGCATGAAGGCAATTTTTAAAAGAAGCAAAACCGAAATGGAACAGGTGCAGATAGTAGTTTTATCATTAAAGCAACAACAAACAGCACTGATGTCAATACTAGACATGTTTTTCAATCCCATGTCACAACCGAAATCGGAAATACAGAACGTAATGGATGGATGTAGGGGTCGAGCAATTTCCGTTGTGGAAAATTTATATGGATAAAGGATTATATAGACCGGAATCTAACCTTCCCAGACCATATATTCCGACGACGGTTTTCCTTTTCCTAGGATTTTTTATTTTCATGTGAAAAACGATTTACTACAACACCAAACGGATTATTGGAAGCAGCGGACAAACGACCTTGGATTCAAAAGCATACCAACTGATCTAAAATTGTTGTCATCCTTGCGTATACTGAGCTCTGGTACCTCCACAGACAGTCTTGATGATGCTGTATATATGTCAAAGGATTCCGTTCGGTTCAACTTTCGACAATTCTGTGTAACCATCATCCAGATTTATGGTTCTCGGTTCTTCAACAGGTTCCTCACATCAGGAGAGCTTCAGACTATACAGGAAGAATTTTCAAATTTCATTTTTCCAGGTTGCATCGGGTCAGTTGACGGTATGAAATATACGTCGAAGAACTGTCCTGAAACTATGAAAGGAAAGTATCTAAACATAATGGATTCAAAGAGGTTAACTGTACATATCGAGGGCTGTTGTGCTCACAGCCTTTACCGGTGGTCATGGTTCTCCGGTCGGCCAGGTACCAACGACGACTTAAACGATTTGGCTCGCTCCCCACTTTTTCAAGCTATATTTTTTGATCATTTCTACATTACCGTTACGGATGGTTTCAAAATAGCACACCTGACTCCTTACCGCATCATCTCCTCTTCCTGCTAGTTGATGGTATATACCCGCACTGGGCACTGTTTGAACGGCCAATGTCTGATTCCAATGACCCGATGGAACGTAAATATACCATTAAACAATAATCCGTACGGAAGGATTTTGAACGCCTCTTTGGCATATTTCAATCCCGATTCGAGATTCTTCTACAGGAAACAAGACGTTGTGAATTGAATGAAACCATACGGATCTCAAACATATGTGTCATATTACAGAATATGTTAATCCGCATTAATCAGTTTGGGGAAGGAAACAGCGACATTGTTACCGATTTAGATATAACACAAATACTGACGACTGAACAAACCCGTATGGAACAATCTTGTACAGAAATGTTGCAGAACATAACAACAGCAATCAATAACAGACACGAATAAATAGAGAGAGAAGCATACCGTTTATTATTGCGATATATGATGTTCACCAACCACGAGGCTCATTCCCGTCTACAATCCGATTTGGTAAACTTTAACGCAAGATTGAATGGGTGGGTCTGACATGTTTATAAAACACGTGCCATTAAAATCAATGTTTTTGACCAATTCCGTTTGTCGGTTAATCAATTCTTGTTAGTTTCCGCGCAATTCGTTTATACTCTTCGCTTTATTTTGGCAAGAACTGCAGCGCCATGTACATGCTGTCTCTCGTTGCAGTTCTTTCCTGTCGGTTATCAATGGATTTTATAAGATCGTTAGTACGTTTCATTTCCGGTCAGACTCCAGCCATTGCATGAGACATCGTCTTTTCCATTTTTCTTTGATTATCATTCTTTTTCAATGTCTCAATTCTGTTCGGTCTATTACTATACAACCCATCACTGACTACTGCAGCAAATTCATCAACATTGCGGGTATTCATGGACTTCAGTGTCAAGCTTCGATCCCCACCACCACCACCATTTCCCCCACCGATCGGTTCATTCATGTCGTCATTCCCTCCAGCAGCAGCATATTGAACAGTACCGCGACTGTTTCTCAATGTGGACATTAAGCCAGCATTTATACATGATACAACTCTCACGCCGAATGATTGTGTGCTTCGGTTTCCATTTACAGCACCCCGTACATCGCTTGTCACGGGGCTGTCAATTGTACCTTGTACAGGACTCCACTGAACCTTACGGTCTGAAATAAGACAGCCGTTTTCATCAACCTCGCCATGCTTCGGTATGGCTGACAAATACTATGAGGCTTCAATGGTTTTGAAGCCGATTCCTATTCCTGGATTACTTTCTTTTTCACGTCGACGCCGGCGTTGGTATATCACATGCGTCAAATTTTCCAAGTCGCTTTTTTGTGCATATACGGCTCGGTTTTCCATAAGTACTTGTGTATAACAATCGTTCCCCAGTTGAAAATCTAATGCATGTACAGGCCACTTTCTCCGTTTGGAATGCATACTACGAATCAAAACAATATTTCTCGGTGCATGTCTGTACAATTCCATACCATAGACTATCATCCATCTCTGCCATTTCTTTATACTGCAAAACCCATGCCTTTTCTAGGATAAGGGTCTCCCTCGGTTTCCATTGCCTTCCACTACGTTTCTCTTCTACCGGATCGGTTTTAAAATTCTTTCTATTTTTAGACCCGCTCAGTCTTTCCGCTCCACCTGTCTTCCTTTTCTTTATGTTTTTTCATTCTTTCCTCTCTTTACATCGACTGTCGTATTCGTTACACCACGAAAAACATTTTCCCGTTGATTTTTTACTGCCGTTTCAGTTCTACCATTTCCATTTCCAACATTAAAACTACGGCCAATTTCACTACTCCCGACATGCTCACCGTGCAATTCATTGTGTCCGTCGTCACTAGATTCAGGCATACTACCGTTTTGTAGTTCTTTCATCCGTGCGGTTTGCCATTCCAAAGTTCTCCCAAGAACCATGTCACCAAATTCCAACTTCTGCTTCGCTGACCCATCCATCCCTTCCTCGCATTTGACGTTTCTTTTTCCTCCCCTATTTTCACTACACTTTTCTATACCACCCCTTCCATCAGTTCCACTGTAGTGATTCCGTATCGGTGTGTTTATGACTGGTGATATTTCATTTTCCATACCATGTGCAATTTTTATGTCTTCTGTCTCAACACGCCTGAAGCCTTTATGTGTTTCATCTGTTCTTGAAATCACTCCCGTACAGTTTATTATCATACCTGAATCGCCATTGCGCGGACCATTTCTCCTTTCTTCATGCATCAAATATCCTATTGGTTCCTTCTGTCGGCGATCAGCGGCTTCGGAACAGTATGTCACATTTTCCCGTACGATTTTCAGATGACTGTTCATTGCACGGGTCCTGTCTCATCTGTCAAAGGATCTGGATTCACTCTCCATTAAAATAGCCTGAAGGTTGAAATCCCGTATTTCTTCCGTAAGGGACGGATTATGTTCACCTCGCTGTTAGCCACCTTCACAGCCGCCCGCAGTAACATTTTTGTTTTCAATAATCTCCTCCGCACTAGATTCGCCATCCAAACGCTGGGTGTGGATTACATTGTTCTAGATCCGTTCTGGGTGGAAAACTTCTATACTTTCCTTTGTTGCGGTGTCGTTCTCTATCGACAAATTATTTTTGAAAGTACGGTTCGGAATCACAGATGACGATCCTGGTCCATTTTTGCTGATGTCGGTCGACAAAATACATTTCCGCACGAATGGTTCTGGCCCTGTGACACACACCGTGACAGGATTACGTACCGTTCGCACCACTCACAGTGCCGTCACTGCTGGTGTGATATTTTCTGTTTATGTACAGTACACGTTTCCTTCACACTCCAACTGTACTCGGTGTTTACTTCTTTCCAGATTTACCTACTTCATTCGTCATCACCATCATTCCGAACGGTTCCCCTTCCAATTTGTAATATTTTCATCGGCCTATATCTACAACAATGAAAATTTATTAATTATTTGACAACGTACAATCGGGTGTGAAGAGTTCGTTGATGGGTTTTCCGGAAAATCCACCAACGAACTCATCACCATTTTATCAAGAGCATCCCTCATAAACTTCTTTATTAACCGGTGCCATATTGATGAGTTTCCAAACTCATCAGCCAACTCATCACCTAACTGGGTGCATTTAGGAACTCTGAAAGCTGAATTGCTAGAAAGTAGCAACAGGAAACTGTCGTGCTACAGGAACTACTCAGTAGTGCTAAAAATCTGTCATGATTCTTACAGTACCGGTGTCGGAGTGCCTTAACACATTAACCGTTTCTGTAAAACTTTTGTTGATATGGTGATGCTGGTACTTTGCTGAGGACAACGCGACATGCTCTGACTTTATCCGATGTCGGCGCGTTGGCGCGGACACTAAAAAAGTCGTGCTGGTGTATTGATGATGAGACCATGTCATTATATACGTGAGGCTTTTCAGGCGTGTCTTCTTTATCATTACTGATATGTAGAATTTGCGTTCTGTAGTAAGTGCACCCTGCTGTATTCTGTGCACATGTTTATACTCAGTAGTTTCTAGCAGGTTTTTCTCTGAGTAATTTGAGTTATATAAAAGGACACCTAGCGGTGATAGTGAACTCGACTGAGTTACTCAATATCGCAAGTGGTTATGGGCCCAGGCTTCTAACCCGACATCAACATAATGGACGAAGAAATAAAGGTGTACAAGTTCAAAGGCCGTTTGCATGAAGAATGTTATGTGTGGCAGGCCCACACAAAATTCGCCCTTGAAGCTAAGGAGTTGTTTCATGTTGTTCTAACAAACTTCGTCCGACATGGTTCGGCGGAAATGGCTGTCGCAGTCTCCATCAGGATTGCAAAAGCCCGTGCGCTCATCATGCAAGGACTAGGAAAAACACCAATGAGAATGAATTTCTGTGTGGATGAAAATCCATTCTGCATATGGAAAAGACTTTAAGGACGCTACGCAGTATTGACCGTCGCAACTAAGGTTCAGTTACAGTCGCAACTGTCAAGAATTCGTTACGGAGGTCAGCGAATACCAGACTACATTAACGCTTTTGAGGTTATTGTTAACAGGCTGGAGATGATGCAGTACTAAATCGGTGAAGACATGCGTGTGACCATGCTTCTCTCATCGTTCGGTGACAAGCAGACTTCCCCATCCGTAAATGTCATCACCAACATTCAATTTGCCGAAAGAGCTTGTCTTGGGATGGTGTTGTATCCAGACTCATGGAAGAGTACGAAGACCATCAATGGGATGGAGAAGATGACTCCACATCTAAGTATCAATACAATTCGGCACGTCCACTAACTGCATCTCAGAGCTATTGATCAAGAAGTCAAGGCAAGTATAAGGAACTTCGTCGTTGCTGTAATTGCCAGAAAGTCGGTCACATCGCTTGTGACTACAGAAGCAGGAAGGCAACAGCACCACAGACGGAAGAAGCACCAATGGTAGCCCATCATGCCAAAATTCTCATGGCGCAGGCACCGAGGCTTGATGGTCAGGCGTTTGTTCTAGACTCAGGGGCAACCCACCACATGACACCCAATATCGAATGGATGTCAAACATCAAAACGATTGTCAAGAAATCGATTGAGCTTGGCAATGGGACAATAGTCTACTCTGAGCAAGTGGGTAGCGTACATCTTCTATCTGACCCGAGCAGTGAAAACAACGAAACTAATAAAATAGTTCTGGAAAATGTTCTGCATGTCCCAGAGCTCAGAACCAACCTTGTTTCATGTAAGGCTCTGTGCGAGAATGGCTTTGAGTTGTTTTTCCAGAATAGTGCTTATGGCATAGAGAGGACAGAAGGAGGCAAGAAAGTCAAGATAGAAACAAAAGTTGAGCACGGAACGTACAAAATCGTCGCAATGGTGATGAAAGCCGATGCAGCGGCTCTTCTACTGAGGGAGAAACCAAGAAGCTGTCGCAAAATAGACTTGGACAAGATAATGAGAGAAGCATTATGGAACTCTCAAACAAGGGTGCTGTTGTGGGTTTGGACCTGAACCTGAAGAAAACGAGGTCCTGTGTTGCATGTGCCCAGGGAGAGCAACACAAACTTTCACTTCACTGTAATCATGAGAAGTCAAAAGGCGTAGGAGATATCATTCACAGTGATGTGTCTGGTAGAATGGCCTCCAAATCTCTCGGCGGAGCCGAATACTTTTTCACGTTTATAAACGAGTACTCTGGCTACATGATCGTACAGCTAATCAAGAAGAAATCAGAAGTTTTTCAAGCCTTCAGACATTTTCATCGCTGGTTTGAAAGGCTATACAGCTGTAAAATCGAACGACTGGTATGTGACAATGGGGGAGAATATCTGGCCTGTCATTCATATCTCGATGCAGTCTGTATTGTCCGAGTTCCTCACCAACCGTACACCCCTGAGCTGAATGGAGTTGCAGAACGTGCAAATCGAACGCTCATGGAATCAGCCCATTAAATGTTGTATCACGCCGAGATCCCATCTGCTCTTTGAGCCGAAGCCGTAGTCCATTCTGCTGACATCTGCAAACACTTTCAAGGGCCTCGTGGTAATCAGAAAACGTCTTACGAGCTTCTTTCAGGAAGAAAGCCTCGCGTAGACCACCTCCGAGTTTTCGGCAGTACCGTATGGTTTCATGTACCCCGGGAGAAGAGTTCTAAGCTTGAATCTAAGAGTTTTCAAGGTGTTCTTGTACCATGCATGGAGAACAGAGTCTACAAGGTATTGTTCAATAATCAGTCTGTCGCGTTAGTGAGACATGTGCGTATTGATGAATATAACTTCCCACCTTCCAGTTGGTATGATCCTCTCTCAAGTACCATGGATGACTCGTTATAACCAATGGAAGACGTTCCGAAAGAGTTAGAGAGCCGAATTGTAGAAACGTCATCTACACAGGAAGACAATCCAACTGAGAAGATAACTTAGACGACAGACGAAGATAATAAACCTCTCGATCATTTAACCTATGTGCCGGAGGTACCATGCACCTTTGGAGAGAATGATGAAGAAGAAAGCAGCGTGGCAATTGGTACCCAGGTTGAATATCCCACTGAACCTTCCCGTTATCCTTGTTGTGACCGCGCTCCTCCGAATCATTATCAACCAGGTGCTGATCATTCTGCGCTAGTTAATGAGAATGTGCATGATTCCATGGCTTTGCTAACCAAGGGAGAACCCCAGTCCATCTGCGAGGTCCTCAAGTCCAGATATTCGCAGAAATGGCAGAAAGCAATCGATGATGAGATGAAATACATTGCCAAAAATTCCACCTGAGAAGTTGGTACTCCTCCAAAGCACGAGGAGTCAATCTCCACTAGATTTGTCTTGAAACACAAGTATCATTAGGATGGATCGATTGCTCGCTATAAGGCCATGCTGGTTTCATAAGGATTTCTTCAGGGACATGTCGAGGATACCTATGCCCCAGTTGTTGACTTCACCACATTGCGCACTGCACTTACGGTTTCTTGTTCACTCCGTTTCCATATACATCAAATGGACGTAAAGACCGCCTTCCTACACGGAGACATTGACTCTAAAGTCTGGGTCCCCCCACCCGGAAGAAGGAAAATTATGCGGGCAGGCAACCGAGAATTGCGTTCTCGAAAAGGACTATACGGCCTCAAGCAGTCTCCAAGATTGTGGTACGAGAAATGGACAGCTACTGTTCTAAGCATATGTTTTGTCCAGCTCCAAGCTAATTCCTGCTTGTTTCGCCGGAATAATCTCTGGTTTTTTCTGTACGTCGATGATGTTATTTTTATATCTGCTTCAATTCAGGCAATCCACGGTGTAAAGGTCGAACTCAAATCGCACTTTAGTATTAAGGACCTGGGAATGCTACACATTTTTTTTTGGCTTTGCAGTTGTGCAAATTCCACATGGAGCGTTCCTCGCACAGTCACACTACATCCGTAAAGTTCTAAATCGTTTCCAGGTGGAGGTTTTGAAACCGCTTGATACCTCCGCTGTCCAAAAAACAGAGAAACTGGGTGTAAGGATTGACGGAACTTAATAATGTGATCAAAAGCTGTACCAGAATATTATCGGTTGCCTCTTGTTCCTGGAAACACAAACTCGGCGCGACATCTCAGTCGCTATCAACTTGCAGTGTCGGCAAGTGGCTGATCCTCAGGAAAGAGATCTGGTTGCTGCAAAGCGAGTTCTGCGGTACCTGATAGTAACAGAATATTTCCTTCTGAACCCAACTCCTCAGACGATTAATAGACTGGTTGCATTCAGTGATTCAGATTGGGGTGGCGACAATAGTTACCGAAAGTCGACTTCCGTTATTCTTCTTTTCTGCAATGTTGCACCCGTCATGTGAAAAACGACGAAGAAAAGCTGTATTGCTCTTTCTACTCCGGAAGCAGAGTTTATGGCGCTCAATGAGGAAATCCAGTGTATTATCTAGATGCGTGCATTGTTATGTGACTTTTGGATTGCTCAGATGGATCCTACAGTACTTTGTGAGGACAACCAAGGTGCTATCAATTGGAACATTGCTGGTGTTCGAAACACGAGACATGTCTCAATCCGTCGGAACTTCCTCAAAGAAAACATAAAGAAACATGTGATTGATGTGCGCTCCTGATCTACTGAAGACGTACTCGCTGACGTTCTTAAAAACCCTCTACTTCCCATCCGCCTCACTCTTCTTCGATCCCTTATTCCCGTTGATCCTGGTACCGTGCTCAAAATCAAGAGTAACTGTTGATATGGTGATTCTGGTACTTTGCTGAGGACAACGCGACATGCTCTGACTTTATCCGATGTCGGCGCGTTGGCGCGGACACTAGAAAAGTCGTGTTGGTGGATTTATGATGAGACCATGGCATTATATACGTGAGGCTTTGCATGCGTGTCTGCTTTATCATTACTGATATGTAGAATTTGCGTGCTGTAGTAAGTGCACCCTGCTGTATTCTGTGCACATGTTTAGACTCAGTAGTTTCTAGCAGGTTTTTCTCTGA
>JAULBU010023365.1:0-39642 GCA_032358235.1 Odonthalia washingtoniensis
TTCCCTCTCGTCCCCCTTTCGCTCTCCGTCATTCTAGTCGTCGATCGTGGTTCGAAAACCAGCGTCGTCAAGCCTTCCGATCATCCGCGATGGGCCTCGTCCTCTTGAATTCCCGTCATCATTTTGACAAATCAAAATCATCATCAACAGCGAAGCGTCATCATCATCAACGACGAATCACCGTCTCGTCGTCCACCAAATCGTATCAACATCATCATGAATCAACTCATCCTAAACAACATCATTGCCTTTGAATAATATCGTTCTCAACATCATCATCGCCTTTGAACAATATCATTGCCTTTGAACAATATCATCCTGAACGACGTCATTGCTATTGAACGGTATCATCCTGGCCAACATCATCGCCATTAAATCAATATCATCCTGAACAATATCATCCTGAAGAACATCATCATAATTAGCGTCATCCGTCATCTGATCAAACCACACATTGCCGTCCTTTAATTCAACCTCATCCCGCCATCCGCGCTTTCACATCTATGTCAATCTCGGTCCACGTTCGTGTCGCACGAACTTGTCAAAATTCATCGAATCGAAATGTCGATTCGACACTATTGTAGACTTCATATGCATTGCAACATTCGTCGACATACAATTGTAATTTATTTTTTTATAACATATTTCACTTTTTCGTGCACAACTCCGTTTTACATTCTCCGTTTCATCAAAACCAATACTACCATCAAATATAACATTATTTGTTGCATATTCATCTGCAATTTTATTTTCTTGTGCCGTTCCGGATTCACACTTGTTCGGGTCAAGTACAACATGACCTGAACTTTCTTCTGCATTTATTTTTCCTTCTCCATTATTCCCTTCTCGGGGCTGCCCTTCTTCCAATGAAAGAGCGAATTCTTCTTTCGTGTCGGACTCGGAATTTGATAACTGTGCGGTTATTTGTAAATAGTAGAGTTCATGTACTGGAGGTTTGATGTTACAGTCGTGTGTGTGAATTTCAGGTTGATGTTTTTGGTGATGTTCCCTCGCATTTGGAGTTGCCATTACCGGCTCTCATGGCATGAAACGAAGCAACAATTCATTCGTTGAAATGAAAAATTTGAAACTTCAAATTGCGCATAATGCCGTTATGCACATGACACAATGTGTCATGTCATTTGAAATTGTAATCAGTATTTAAAACCTGATTTGGTAATTTTTTATTTAGTTTCATATTTTCCTTTTTCTTAATTTCTTATTAAATTTATGACGTTTTTATTCCGTTCTGTACTTTTCCCTTTTCTATACCATGCACTATGTTAAAACCTTCCCGTCCTAAAAGGAAGGTGTTAGTGTTAAGAGATCCTGCGTTAGGGAGTAGGCATGTAGCCTTCACAAGAACCTTGGACAGTATAGCTTTAATGGCGACCACGTCCAATATCGACGAAAAATTTATGTATGAATTCGTTCGTCTTCGTTTCTTCTGAAAGATGAGTTTCAGATTTATTGACCTCACTGTTTGTGAGCAGGTTTGAAAAGTCTTCTTTATTCTTGTTTCAAACTGATGATGTTATTTGGATAAAGAAGGTCACTGGTTTCAGGAAATTTCTGTTAGCGATACACATGGGAAGTTCAGTATCGCAAGAGCCAATCACGACATTACTTTTGTAACGTATATACGGAGTAGAATATAGATCAGAAGACTACACTATATTGACGAACAGAGTGACTTGCAGGGAAATGACTAGTTATAATGATGAGAAGATACACATTCATATGTGTCATGAATGATCGCTGCAAAGAACAGATACAGAACGATTCCTGTCATGTATAGGAGTTGAGTAGTAGGGTGTAGGGAAAAGAAGGGTTAATATAGTGATATGACACAGATGTTTCAGTATCATGCGTACAAGTCATTATTCGGTGTGTATTACGATGTAGGGTAAAAAGTAAAACGCTGGCCATTTCTGAAAACGGAACAAAAGGGGCGAAATGAACATGCGCGTAATATTAATGATTATTGTACACTGATTGGTGATGCTGAGGACATCGGTAATATCATTGAAGAATGCAGACAAGAGAGTTGTCCGAAAATTTATAGATTCCTTGTTAGTGGTCACTGTTCAAATATTATTTAGCCATTGCGAAACATTTGGAATAAGCAAATCGAACGGGACATTGAAATAAATGAAAGAATTGAGGTGAGGGGGTAAACACAGCAACGTTTCGGTGAAACGACGATACCTTCCAAACGTAAACATTTGCCATCAATTGAAGCAATAATTGTTGAGGATATTTATTGATTGGTAATTGTCTGCAAATCTGTACTAAATACCCTCCTTTACTTGCTTTTCTATGACGTATTTCCCACGTCCTCTGTTCATGTTTCTATTACTTTGTGGTATAACTTTTTTTCTCTTTTCTGTTTAGAGTTTTTCTTCTCTACTTTTATTAGTATTATCTGGTTTCTCCTTGCCCTCCTTTCTCCTGCCTTTCCCGTTTGGGTTTCCCCTTTGTTCTACTTTCGCTCTTGCCCTTTTCTCTCTTTTCCTGCTTTCCTTATTACTACTTAATTGGTGTGTGTGGGGTGTGTTCCCTTACTCCTTCACGGTTAAGGCGTATTGTAGAGTAGATCCGGTACTGAATAACACAGACATAAATATTGTGTGTTTGTTTGCGACCCTGGTATCGCTGTCTATCCACCTGTAGCCGTGAAATGTGCTGGCTTACTGGTAGTCAGATTCGCTCTGGTATTTCTCCCAGATGCAATCTGTTTTGACGTCGTTTTTCGATTCTGCTCCTTCGTTAGCTCTGGAAAATATGTCTGATTATGTCGATGGTTTTGGTTATGGTTTTATTAAATCGATGATTTCCCTTCTTCCTCTCTTCCCGACGGGATTCGTCTATGATTTATACTCCTCTGATTTGAGTGTCGGTATTTGTACACGTGGTTGCCACTACTGTACTTGTAATATGAAGTAATGAATTTGTTCTAATTATATTCTAATTCTGCATACGTGTTTGTTCTCAAGTTGTTCTTTCTAAATAACCTCTTACCCATACTGTATGTCTTACCTTCAACCCATCTGTGATCTCTTTTTTGTTATGCGCTCTATATGTATTGATAACATAATGCCATAATGTAATATTCCTCTTTTATTAGTTTATCCACATATCATAAAATATGATTCCATATGTTTTCTCACCACCTTTTCCTCATTACCTCTATCCCCAGCTTCCCATCATTCTCGATATGAAAATGGACTTTATGAATTGACAATAACTACCTGCGCGACCCTACGTTTGAAAACGACGTATTAAAAATTGAAGAGAGGGAATAATTTTTATTGCAAAAGAGTGATACCTGTTCCGGGGTACCTTTCCAAATGGTAAGGAGCACATCGTCAATTATCATTGTTGCCATGCATAGCCGTTATGATGTGTGCTTTGCATGCTCCGCTTCAGAAATTTTACACGCCGGAAGAACCGAGTTCTGACAATATTTTTCTCGATGTGTGACATTGGAAACGGAAATGATGTTGCTGCTATGGATGAAACAAATTCATCCAATGTTGATGTACATGATTTAATTTGTCAAGGGAAGGCATGGAAAAGTATCCATGTCGTCTGAGAGGAGGATAATCCAAGCAACAGAATAACCCGTTTTTGTTTTCGGAATATACGTGAAAATATTAGTAAATACAAGACGGCGAGAGACTTGACAATAAAATGCCGAAAAGCTTTGATTAAAACAGCAGAAAAATTCACAAGGAAAGTTATGTCTGTAATACTACGGAAGGATGTAAATGGACTTTATGATGAGCTACTAAAACAGAAATGCACACGAAACAAAATGGTAGACAGAATGTAAAAGTATTAGAAAAGGCAAGGAAAAGCAGTGTAGAAAAGCGGATTATACCAGCATATATTTTTGCGCACTTACCGGTGTCCGAAGTACAACGAAGAATCCAAACACAAAATCATCGAGAGCGATGCGAGTGGAAATGAGAATAATGAGAAGGGTTCAGAGAAAGACACACCCAAATTGGGTATAGAAGAAAACGGATGTAGTGCTGTTATAGAGGGGATTGAAGTTGTAGACCTTGGCATAAATGAGGGAATATTGATTTGTCCGGACAGTGAGCATAGTAGAAGGAACAGCAGCGGTGATTTTTGTTTAGCAAGAAAGCGAGCTCGTGATGACTGGTTGGATTTGTTGGCTAGTGGAAATATTACCAGTAATATGCATGGTAGAAGATGTTTCAACGATGAATGAATTGAATATGCAGTATCATTTATTTTAAGATGTGACAATTGGCAACATATGTCGTGGGGAACGAAAACGGTGAAATGTGACGGTGAGGTGAAAAAATACCATGTTTGATGCAGAAACTCAGAGTAGAGAGTATGTGGAGAAAATATGGAACAGAGCGTACGCCAAAACCTGAGATGCCGAAAGTTGGACGCACATTGTTCACATTACTAGTTAAATAGATAACGAAGGGTGAGTTGAAGCGGCAGACATGTCTCGATTACATTTTAAATTGGCTTGTATATGAGAACATAGGCAATAAGAAAGAGTTCGTGGAAAGGGGAAAGTGATGGGTAGTGAGAACCAGAAAATGGCAATGTCAACTTGACAATATTGAAGATTACAAGGGGTCACTGAATATTTGAAGTACAATTATATTACTCATGTTTCAGAGAATTACATGGATGCGTTATATGATATTCGATTTGCACTTCTGGCTGATAGTGGAACAGAAGAAAGGAAAAGTAAATGTATGAAATTTATATCTCCATTTGCAGCTATTGATTAAATTGGTGAACTTGTCAGCAATATGTCGCAAAACGGTAAAGTGGTTTTAAAAGGACGTAAAATCAAGTTGTTGTTGTATATGGGGCATATACAACGGACATTTTCACAATCGAAAAGAATTGCGGAGATCAGGACAGAAGAAAATATTGAAGCAGCGGGAGCGGCGTGCGTTCTTTTCATGGATTATAAAATGAAATTAGAGCCTATTCGGCATCGAGAGTCTACGTCTCAATTCGTTGGAAAAAATTGTATGTCCTGGAATGGAACAGCAGTTTTCAATCGGGCAACCCCTGAGTAAGAATCTGAAAAAAGGAAAAAGAAGGGGAAAAAGAGATTACTTGATGCAATTTCAACGACACGGGATGACAGTGGGAAAGGAAATCAGACAAAAGATAATCTTGGTATATTTTTCTTAGACCATATCGTTCACAACGACACCAGTCAGGACTGGGTTGGAACGGTTAGTATATTGGAGTCTCTGCTGTATAGAGTACGAAACGCGCGATGAAAAAAAGGACATCTTTTTGGCAATAAGTGTTCACATATGTGAGGGACAAGGATTTAATTTAAAATGTATAGTTTACGCGGCATTGCAGGATGGGAAGAACATGGTTGATGCTCATTTTTCGATTGCCAAAAGGCATCTTATCCTATATATGGAAGGGCAACATATGGATGCAATGGTGCCGGAGGATGTTATTGAATCACTGATTTCTGATGACGGCCTTCCGAACACGGATATGGAACTTATATCAATAAATCGTACATTTGAAAAAATGGAGTTGTGGAGAAAAAATGAAAAAGCTGAATTAGCGCCAGCGGGAAATTATGGAGAGATGGAAATTACGAGAGTTTTCCCGGGACAATACGATTTATTGTGTTACGAGTATTCAGGTGGCTTTCAGAGAAGGTTCAGGTTTAACAGAGATGGAACATCAGAAGTGACTTATGGGGTAGGAGTGAAAAGTCACAACTGAAAAATAAGGTGTCATGGGTTTGAAACTGAAAATATCTGCAATGTTGACCGTGATTATTCCGTGATTGTAATGGAAGAAGGATGTGATGGTGAAGCGCAACCTGTAGGAAGTTCTGATTAGAATGCACTTGGAGGACATGTGAACAGCACTGTTGATGTAGAGACCATACGCAAAAGATTGCTAGTAGAAGGAGAAACAGCGTTGTTTTTTGGCAGGGTAACCGGTGTGACGATAGTTACCACGAATTATATCCACTCATAGAAGAGAGGTAACTTTATTGATGAGAAAACGGCAGCGGTTGACATTGCGGCAGAGTTAGACTTAGTGGAGACTGAAATGGAAGAAGCAGAAAACCAATATTTTGCAATACATGAAGGGGGAATTAATGAAATATGTAACGTTCTAGTTGAAGTTGATGAAGACGAAACGGATGATGAACTCTGCAGTGGAGCACGGGAAGGATGTGGTCCACCAATGTGGTGGAATGCCACGAATTACTCGTGTGTCAAGTGTTCACGACGGTATCGCACAAGATCCAAGCAGGACAGGCATGTCCTGAGATGCAAGGAAGTTATTTATGACAAACGGACACTAAGCCGTGCAGTAGGTTTGCGTTTGAGGAGATATATACGGAACGGTGTGTGCGCATGTATACACTTTACGAGCAAAATACATTTCTATCTTCTGTTGCAGTTCGAAGTAGTATGTTTGAAGAAAAATATATGAAAAGGTGGTCATGCAAACCGAAAAGAGGGAAATCGCTGGGTGTTGATACCATAACGGAATATGAAGCAGACATAACGAAATGGTTTGAATATGGTACTACTGAACCTGAAAAGAAAATGAGCTCTGCTATGATGAGGAATTCCATACGCGTGGAATATCCTCATCATTACAATGTTCCAAGTGAGAAACAGATTTCTCGAAAAATCAGTAAACTTACACGAACGTTGTTGAAGCTACGAACAATGAGGGAAGCGCGGGCATCCATTGCATTCCATGGTGGTTTGGGGAATGTACATAACGGCATGGGTGCAGCAGTTGCTATTGTAAATGAGGCTAGTTCTGTGATTAGAACAGAAACAATCGAAGGAGGGCGCGATCTGTTGCCTAATATTGTTGTTGGAAAAGGAGAAAGGACCAGAAAAACAATGGGAAAATTGTACACTGACTGTATTATGAGAGTATTAATCCAAAATCCAAGAATAGCCCAACGTATGGTTGAAAATGAGATGCTTCTACACTTTGATTTCATAGGACGATCTGTTCCAAATGAGTTTCCAACAAGTGCCCAAAAAGTGAATAAGGTAGGGAACATGAAGCGAAAGTTGAGCAAAATGTGAAGAATTACGTTTTTTCTCTGCATGATTATGTCAACGACATATCAAATATTCGTAATATGGTATTTAAAATAACTATTATATGTGTAGGTGATATACATGATATATATATGACCAATTGATTTTGGGACATGTTTATAAACATTCAAATTAAGTATGTCCAAATCGAGGAAGCATGTACTGTTTGAGATATTGCTCATATAAACAATTATTATGAAATTTACGAATGTTTGTTAATAAACATTCACGCAATTTCAAAATAGTTACAGTGATATTTGTCAATGGAAGTGTGTTGGTAACGACAACTTTAGTATTGATTTCTTATTTGAATTGGCATATCAAATATTTCCGTACTGCACAGTTGTATATAGAATTAGATGCATGATTGATATTGTTTATAATCACACGATTCAAATCCATGATCAACCTTTCATAGTACGTTTAAATTGTATATCATTATAAAGTGATGCCATTTCATCCCATGGATCTTTAATTTGGGCATCAAGTTCTACTCGATTATGTACATTTGAAATTCTTTGAGGAGCTACAGTTACTATTGAATCACCAAACACATGAAGCGTGAAAGTCAGTCTTCTAGAAGTCAGGTTCAAACTAGATTTTGAAGAGATAATGAGGATTTTATGATTGGTAGAGATCGTTACGGCAGTTCAAGATATGCTTCTCAATTTTCTAAGAGATATCACTCTGGTGGTGGTTCTGTGAGTAGCAGTGGGACTAGAAGAAGACATTAATAAGAGTAAACAAACAACAAAACGATTTACACATCACAATTTCAACATTACTTCGCCACTAACTTACAACAAATTACTATAAACAATAGTATCACAATCACCATTATGTATACGTGATATAACAAACATACAGCAGTATGTACCCTGAGACATTTTACACGATCAAGTTCGTTTATCCATTATGCCATTACACTTTTTACTTAATTACGTCATGACATGACGTTTATTTTGCGTCATGTTTTCCTTCATCCTTATTCCAATCATTACCCACAATTTGCAATTGCATATATGTATTCAATTTCATTTGACACAGACGATGTGTTAACACATCGTTTGTGTCAAATTACCAACGTCTCCCGGCCTCCATAATTTGTCTGACCAATTTTCTCCTCTCCACTACATGATAATTGTAAAACATAGTGGTAACACACCCGCACTTGCACATTCCAAACCATTCCGTGCAAGACGAATAACAGATTTTTTCTCCCAATCTCCCACACATACACGAACTACCCACATCCATCATAACCTCATATTTTTTTAGATCTCCATGCATCACATTGCTCCCTTCTTTCTGAATTGTCTCCACTGTAACAGTGGAGACAATTGGGAAAGAAAGAAACAGTTTCTTTACATACATCCTCGCTTTTCCACTTGCTTCCAACATCACCTCCGGTTTTATTTTTATTTTATTAAGTTTTACACCGTTTTGTATTTACAGGTATGTACCTGCCACATCTGCAAACACCCTTTCTCGCATCATATTAAATTCCATTCCCATCGTAAAATATTCCTTTTTTAACCAGTCTGTTGATTCCCCGCATGATTTTATTTCTCCCATTTACATTCCCAGACGTTTATTGGCCATCTCCTCACATTGTTCAATGGAACAACGAGTTTCAGAAATTGTTATTCGTACACCACATTTTCTTAACAACAAGATACGCTCTCCAAGGTGACCATACTCACAGCTGCGTCGAAATTGTTTCCCAACATCGCAAATTCTGTCGCTGTCCAATAAATTACTCCACGGTAACATTAGCTCGTTTTTGTTTTTCCGTTTGTTGTTTTTCTCTTTTGGTTCCCCATAAATAGTACTGACACGCAAATTGCCCTTTGTAAAAGGGTGTGGTTCATATTTTCTTCCTAACGAATTCGAAGAATGTCCCTCCGTTCCTGTTTTAAAAGTTCCTGTTTCCTCACCTTCCATGTTCTCATTCTTTATTTTACACGGCTTTGAGTTGCTCAGAATCATGACCTGACCATCCTTTTTCACAATACTATAGTTCTAATCCTCATCCTCTGTTAGCAAACTCACTACCTCAACCTTAATAAAACGATTTTCGTTCCATGTCGGTGCAATTGGAGCCGCAACATTCCAGAAAACCTCCTCATCCACGCATGATTCTTCTTGTTTATTCAAATCCTGCTTTTCATGTCATCATATATGAATGAAGACATTAATAAAAGTGTCATCAAAACAAAATACAAACATACAATAAATTTGTTTCGTTAGTACCTTAGAAGTTTTTAGCAGCGCCATAAAATGTTACCAACTTGCTGCACTCGTATCAAAACCGTACCGACATCTTTTCGCAGTTTCTATTACTTCTTCAACTCGATTATGGAAAAATGAGGGACGACGACGACGACGTATGCCGGTTCTACATTTGAAGTATGCCTATAAACATATAAGTACAACTAACCGTCACCTGTCTTACTTCTCAGGTACCCCAATTAATTTCACGTGAATCAAAATAATTACCAATTTTCTCATTAACAGGCCTTTTTCTCACACATTTTGCATCCCGACACCCTGAGACTGCACCACGTACAAATCTTTCTTCAGTGCATTGTCACCAGGAGGTTGCGGGAAAATTTGAAAAATAAAAAGAAATCAGGAATCGAAGTTAAAAATGTTATGAAATTGGATTTTACAAAACGCACATGAAACGGAAACAGTGAAAAGGTACAGAAAAACAAAAAACGGTCAAAAATGGCAAATCACTTCAGTGTTCCAAATATTTTTACTATAAATGACAAATTTCAAATCATATAATATTTATTTTATAACGAAACAAATAAACTGTCATATAAACATCACATTAATCATTCCTGTTGTTGATTTAAGAAAATTCAAAAGAATTTCAATTCAGTAGGATGGAATAAGACTGTTCGTTATGCTTTCAAGTCCACGTACAACATTCTTGCGTGGTGGTATCCATCCATCCTAATTTAAATTCTCTTTCAATTTGCATTTGCACTGGAAACGGAAGAGAAAATCGGGCCAATGATTCCACAGAATCAGAACTCTCCTTACGATGTATTTTGGGGCATTTTTAAACACAAAACATTTTTTGTGGTATCGTTCAATTCTGTCTGTACTCGTTTCTGTCAGTCAATTTTCATGCATCAGGTTCAAATTCACTATTGGTTTAGGCCAGGTAACAGAAACTTCAAATTCTCTATCTCCCTCAACCAACCACCCTATACGTAAAGGTTCCCACATTTACTCCACTTGACAGAACGACTGCCTGCTCGGCAGTCGTTCTTTGAATGATATTCTATCATTCTTTGTGCCAGATTCTTTCCATACTGACACCAAGTGTATCGGAGTAAATGTATGACTGTATGCTTTTTATCTCAAAATATCGCAGAAAAGAACCTTCGCTAGAACAGCCTTCTTCTTCAGTTTTCTTTGAAAATCTACCCTTCTTACTGGGTGTTGAAATATCCTCTGAACATTGTACACGTAGTCCAGTTAGTGCGTCATATAAATATTCTTAAATTTTGGTTAGTTGTAAGATAAAATGAATACGTATAAACAAAAAAGATTTATGCAGAATAATATAATCGATAACTTACTTCCACTGTCAAAATATTGATTTTTCATTCTATTAAAACAAGTTCTAAAATTATCTAATTTACGTTCTTTGAACACCTCTTCAGTATCATGAGCTGTTTTGGGGTCGTTATTTTCGCTGATGTCCCCATTTTCACACTTGCATTTGTGGACATGGACAGCTTTTGAGGATGAAGTGAGCTTTGGAGTCATTTGATGATTCGATTTGAGTTGAGTTGTTATTCAGGATCAGAGGTAGTCCAGTTATAAAAAGTGTGGCAGTGCCACAGTATTTATACTGGAGAGGGTGGAAACAGTAATTTATGACATAATTGCCGTTCTATATAAGGTTTCCAGAAGGAATAGATATGTTCTAATACTCGGAACACTTGGAACACCGACGAACACAGGCAATTATATAAAATTGTTTTGGCGAACAAAGGATTAAACGGAAAATAAAATTGGAACTAAACACCAAATGTGAGTTGTTTATACAGTTTTCCTCAGTTCCCCAGTTTTAATGTTTTAAAATTTGTAGGTGAATAGTGTTTGTTCGTTACATTATAATGTAACGAATATTTCTATACAGTTAATAAATGTAACAAATATGCGAATATTTTTTAAAGTAGTTCACCGAACAATCTAGAGAAAAGAATTGTAGTATTCATTTGTATAATATATCGGTACTAAATGGAATAATTATATTGTATATTTGTTACGTTTCAGAGGGACTATTGACAAACTTTACTTTGTTCGGCATCTAGAAAACTATAATTTCACGATGTTTGTACCGTTTCGAACATTTGAACTAGTAAATGAAGTGTTCGAATGTTCGAAACAGTGCGAACATCGCCGTTCCTACATTTAATAATTTCAAATTAGTACCTCAAATGAGGGTATTGAAATGCTCCTTTTTATTAGAGGCGGGATTGAAATTTGACATTGGAAATAAGAGCCCTACAGTCTACAATCAGCGATACAGATCTATTTTTAGGATTTCTGCAGAGGCTACAGCAATCGTCTGGAATGCGATTGATCACACTTCACCAAAACCGGAACATTTACTGTAGGCGTTGAACTTCCTAAAGCAATATGAAGTAGAATGCAATGGGGCTTTTTTTCTGGGGCTGAAGTTCAAGCAAATAAAATTGATCTTTGAATTTATTTTAACACGTACACGTAAACTTCAGATTGCGTCAAGAAGGAAAGACAGTATTTGAATCACTTTCTGTTGAAGGAAGTTTTATTTCCTTCAGCAGCTAGTGATGGTGATTATCTCACATTTATCCGATTTTTCCTGCATCCTCCAGTGAGACAAGTACACACACTTTGTAATCTTGAAACTGTACATGCCTCATTCCGTGTCAAATAACATATCCGAAAACCGCATAAATGCCTTCTTGTGATATACTTTTCTTTTGTGACAATCAACACGTACCAGAATATTACAGTTATTTTTTCTTTTTTCTATTCCGTTCAAGTAATTATAGACATACCGAATATGGGCCCCCATCTACAGTACAATATGCAAAATATCGATAACACTTGCCTCTTGCGTTTTACATTATCTCTTAAGATTAGTGGGTTTTGGTAGACTCATTTCACTAAAAAAAGAGTAATAGCACATGTGCAAGAAACGAACGTGTAGGTGACAACGCAAAATTTGTCATATTGGGAGTAATTATTCCATTGAAAGGCGATTTAGTCACGGCCGATTCACTATAAAATTAAGTGCACAAAATGGTAAATAATATATATATGAGCATTTTAAATTAGCCAATAGGAAATAAAAGTTTTTATGCACATTGACGTGAGTTGCTATCACGCCAAAAAGATGGTGGTGTATTTCATGGACTCGGGGAGTCCACCACTTTTAGTTTTTTCTCAAATCCTTCCTCTCAAATCCCTAACGGATTCGACACAACACAAATAGCAAAAGAATAAATTTATGGAGCAAATCGCTCAAACGCGGGTTTCGGTGCTTAACTCAACAGAACTGGGAGAGGGAGGGTATGAGGTCGAGGACGCGGGGATGGCGATCATCAAAACATAACGCATAACGGGGATGGTGTCGGGTTGGGGACGATGATAGTCAGGACGGAGACTTGGACGCCCCCACGAATACTCCGAATGGCACGCCAATACTACGGACTACTACGGAAAAGGATCAGATTCACAAACACATTGGACTTATTTCTTCTCAAATGAATCATTTGTGCTGACGCACACCTCGCAGAACACGGGTAGACAAAAACAAAATTTAAAGAAGCTTTGAAATTATTCTTGCATCTCTTTTTGTTAACTACTTTTACCACACCACTATTCCAAACTACTCCAAACTGGAAAATTGTGAATGACCGCTACAAAAACATAATAGCAGATCACCGTATTGCCGTTACAGAGAATATAACGGCGAGTGGAATTATTGAAATAAGAGGGGAAAGAGAGATACAGTTATACGATGTTGTCCAAGTGCTTGATGAGATGGACGAGAAGCAACGCGTAGAGCTCGACAAAAAAACCGAATTGGATGACAGACTCTGGGAGAGCGGTGAGTAAATAAGAGATTCTGCAATGAACAGGATAGTTGGACGTACTACATCAAACAGGAGAACACCCCCCTCTGGGAAAAGAAATTCTTCTGAGGGCTCCGAGGAGGATGATAACGAGAAAATTAATTCCCACATTAGGTAACAACAGATAAATGCCTAAAAAAGGTGGAACACGGAACTTGACCGTCTCAGCTTAGAAAAGAAAACATTCTGTGGTGAAACTGCAAGATACACGATGCAAAGGGAACGGGAAACACGTTTGGAAGAACTTCAGACTCAACGTCTACAATTAGATGCTGAACGTTTGAAATTGGATCAAACGCGTCTGTAATTAGAAATGGAGGAAAGGAAGGTTGGGATAGAGGAAAAGAGGGCTGGGAAAGAGGAATGGAAGCAGAATTCTTCGTCCTTTGCTGCAACTTGTAAGAAGTTCATGTGGATCTTTATTAAAGATTGTTAATTTGTAAGTAGTTTCGTAAAGTTGGGAGATCGCATTTGAAATAACTTGCTGTTTGTCCACCGTGTCCAAGACAAAATTTAAAGTTCCATAGAAGAGCGGATGATTTGAACAGAAGATCAATTGGTGCCTTCCTCACTTTCAACATTTGCCTGTAGTCGTTTGAAGACCACATTTGTTGAGGTCTTTGTACGACCACTCGACGGAGACACGGCAAGCGTTCATGGAGACATTATAAATTTTCTATGCAGGTGTTGCAATACTACTAGTATATTCCACCTGCATCTAAGGTCGCAGGATGTAGGCTGCAGCACTGTAAATTCAATATTGCATTTGTTTCATTTGTAGTTTCTCCTGCAATTGAGCGTCTAGGTCACTCTGGCTATATAAAGTCAAGTCATGTCTACGACCCACTTCAGGTCCATAGAGGTAAAATATAAGCCCATCTGGGGTGGTAATTGTATGATATATCAGACAATGGAACCACTTCTGTCCACTGAAGCAACATAGTTGGTTTGCTCCATCACCTCCTTGATGTTGCATTGCGATTTTTGTACAATCTGTAAGTCCAATGAAATTACTAAAGGGGCACCATTATCATGCATTATTTTCGCGTAATCCTCAGCGCAAGAAAGCAGCAATTCAGAACGTAATGTAGTTATAATATCACTGTAAGCATCTATGAATTCTTCCAGCATTTCCCAAAACACCTCAGATCAGGCTTAGTCCCTCATAACGAAAGTCGTCTCAACCTCTCGCCAACGACATGGCGCAACGAATCGACGTATTACTATGCATCTGGCTGTGAATTGGCCACAGAAATA
Organism: Odonthalia washingtoniensis; assembly: GCA_032358235.1. Lineage (NCBI taxonomy): Eukaryota > Rhodophyta > Florideophyceae > Ceramiales > Rhodomelaceae > Odonthalia > Odonthalia washingtoniensis. The sequence continues at coordinate 14,528 of JAULBU010023365.1, forward strand.
TCCACTGCGTTTCGTCTGCCCTCCGGAAAAGTTGATGGTTCGTGCCACTCGGTACACCTCACTTTTCGGGAATCTGAATTCGGTGAGGTTTTGTGATGTGAAAAATTATTGAGGTTAAATGTTACGCCTCTAGCGTTCCTTTTGCGAATGAGTAGTTTTTGTAGATCTTTTTTTCTTTTTCAATTTTTTAATTTGTTGTGCAGATCGTAGATTGCGACAATGTCCATGTCTAACATCATGGCATTTTTCAGCATCCTCCTTCTTCGTCTAATAGCCCTTTTACATTTCCGATTGTGTGGTCTTTTTGTTTCATCGTTTGACATCGAGGGGGTACGTATTTTAATTATTATTATTTTCCAAAAGAGGAGAAAAGTCAAGTATATACAATCATCCAGTACTTAATTACAGTATTTCGCATGCTCTTTAACAGGATACTAAACCCTGTATTTCTATATTTTTCTTCATGGAAATAGTTCTACCAAAATTTAAAAACTGAAATGACTAAAAATAAATGACTAAAAAATCGGTGCAAAAAAAAGACATCTTCTCTAGTCCCAAACAAGTAAAATGAGTCTACCAAAGCCCACTAATGGCGTTTTATTATTATTGTTACCACAACGATTTGCACGATTCTGCAAATAAAATTTTATCACTGCAATGAATTTTCATATTTTAATATTTAGAAATAATTCATGATTATCCTATCGATGTTGGATGAGATATGGAATTTATATTGGCAGCTTTTAATAGGAAAAGCGTTTTTTGAAGCACTCAGGTGGCCCTTCATCGATTTCTATACTCAACAGCAACATACAGTGAATACCTCAAATTCAATGTATGTAAGTTTTGAAAAAATAACATAATTTGTCGCATAGGAAGAGATGAAATACGGGTAAATTTCTGCGGTTATTTGCACTGTGGCAGTGCAAATATCCAGTTATTTGCACTGCACATGCGGAAAATAGCCGTGAAAAATTTTAATTTAGAATAGGAATAATATAATATATTATTGCATCAGGGGTGTCCTTTCTTGTCATGCAGAACATCTTTCTCATTACAGTTGATGGTGATATTGACTGCAGATCCTTGTAAGGATTGGATGTTCGAGAACATCTGATAAGTCGGACGAGGGATTACACTATCCAAAGATGTAGTCGAAAAGGGTGTGTCACTGCCAGTCATAGATGCAGACTTGTCCGCTGTTGAAAGAACTTCATCCAAATTTGCAATAGGAGAAGAGTCAGTCTTTAGAAACTTCGACATCCGCTCTCCGGAAGAAAGTAGATCACGTTGCTGTCGTAAGCCGTCCCCACCTCGAAGGTGGTCATGCTCTTCAAAGACCTCGGATAGCGATGCCTCGTCCGCAAAGCCACTGATGAGTATGAATTACCACTCTCGAAGAGTTCAGTTGCTGAAGTTCCCCGAAGTCTATGGGTCATGACCAAGGATTTAATACCCGAGCCTTGAATTTCCTCCGCAATAAAAACATCCTTTATAATGCGCATGAACTAATTACGCCCGAGATTCCGTGTCTTAAAAACATTTTTAAACTCCATTGCATTGTAGTTAATTGATAGAAAGAACCTTGTACTGTTCGACTTTAACGTTACCAGTCACCACATATATTGGTTAATATCATTATAAAAATTAATACTGCCATCGAGATAACTTTCGACCAAAACGCAAACTTCTATAGTCTTCTCCCCAATAGCCTTGCAACCTCCCTTCATCTTTTTTGAATAACCCTCCACATCTCCTACATTGGCTCTAATTTTCCATACATAGTCATCACCCAGTTGTACTTTCTGAAATTTCTTTACTTGGATTGAATGCAATGCTGTGGGACGCTGCCCCGTCAAAAGACCATATGAACATACGAGAGGGTTTTGAAAATCGTGCGGAGTTGTTTTAGATAGTGAAGGTGAATCTTATAGTACACGCGGTTCCATACTTGAGAATACATTATGACTTTTTGTATCACACCCTCTTGCTTGTAATTCGCGGGCCTTATTATCGATTACAGCCATCAGACCATCTCTGAGACAGTCTAATATGTGTCAGTAATGCAATGCGATATCACCATTCGTCAAGAAATGCCCTTTGAATACCAAGACGGTAGGTTTTTAGAGTGCATGGCATCATATCGTTACCGTTCTGTTTTCGCCCGTTGACAACATATTCAATCAAGAAGTACCGCACATTTCGTAACTGCCCGTCAGTCTAGGATGAATATCCATGTAGAAGACACCCTTCGGCGTCGTTAATGAAGATGATACAACGACACTTTCCAATTTCATGTTCTGATTTCATGTTTTCTTTCGCGCATACAAACTTGCTAAGGGAGAGGAGGTACGTTTGATTGTTTTTCTTCGTGTTTGTAGGTGTACGCATACCGAGATATGTTGAAGCTACATCACTGTGTGTTCCCGATGTGGCGGAGATAGATTGTGGAACTGTCGGTACCACACGTGGTACATTATAATTGAAGAGCGTCCCAAAGTCGGACAAATCGTCGTCATATGGGGGTGAAGTCCCACTGATATGTGAGGATTCCATTGAGGTTGTCGTCGAGCTTTACTAGAAGTGCGTAAACAGAAAGATTAAAAGAAGGAAAATTTTAAATATATAAACGGATGCTTCCTAGAAGAAAACGTGATGAAAATATGAAAAACGAACAAAATATTTAAAAAATGACTGATATCCTGTCAGACACGCGTCCCACTCACTCGGGTATTAATGTTCCATTTCTATGGTTTTCCCTATCCTAACGAAAACAAATGGACAGATTCCACTCAGGATAATACGTATTTCCATACTCAAGACATTTTTTGCCTACACGGCACTGTCAGTTCATGGGTTTCATGTCATTTATTTTATCACGTGTAAAGTTTTATAAAATTTTTCCCAATTTTTTATTAATTATATAATACAGTATGATGTTACTCAATTACAATATGCTATTTCTCAATTAAAACCTGCGACAACCCCTACATGTAAGATAAAAAATAGTACACCGAAAAGTGGTAATAATGTTATCAAAAATTTAATGTTACTTCAATTTTCCGGGACTTCATAAATAAATAAATAATGTTAGTAATATTATTTGAAGTAATATTTGAAATAATGTTACCAAAACATTTTTGCTTTTTCTGTTTTATTTTTTTATTTTTTTAAAAACTTAAATTTCTTATATATTGGAGAGAATGGAATTGTATTATTTGAAAAAATTTTCAACAGGGATTATCTGTAACGATCAAAATCGCTTTTGAACAGCTTTAACCGGCACGTAACGGGTAATGGAATACTGTTCTGTTGACGCTTTTGAATAAATATACCACCTGAAACGGTCGATGGGTTTTGACTTTTGACCTTTTGGGCCTCTTCGAAAAAACTTTTTATGGCCAAAATTATAGGAATACATAAATGGAGTCAGGGGAACAAAATTTAGGAACATCCCCTCTTGGTAATTTGCCTCATCCACACCCGTCTCAATGACAGTTTTCGCGTCCCCCATTCAAGCATGTCTTGAAAACGCAAATCAATCCCAATCTGATCAAACACAAGCACTCTCCTTGGAAACAAGTGACATGCAGACACCTTCACAAATCGTCACTCCGCAACTACATATTTCTCCTCCGCCTATTTGCGGAGTTCAAGACAATGTCCTGGAGTTTCCTACCATACTGGACCAAAGGGCCGGATAGATCGACGGGTTATGAATCTATGGGTTGAAGAGTGCCGATCTCTTCCTCCTCTCCCTGATGGAAGGAGAAGGGTTTTTTTTGTCGACAACTGTGCCGGTCATTCCATGACTGCCGATTTACAACTGACTCTGGAAAACATTAACACGGAACTGGTTTGTCCCACCGAATGCCACAGATCTGGTTCAACCCGCAGATTCTTTTATAATTTAAAATATCAAGGCTGCCTGGACGAAGCGATGGTAAAACTATAAATACCAGATCATGCGACGTGACAGTGAATCAAATACGTATGGAACTAAGTCGGGACTATTTCCAAATCCCGGAAAGCGCTTCTTTTTGCAACTTGTAGCAGATTCTGTTCGGGATGTGAATATGGAACGGGATGATGACAGATTAACATATGCTCGTGGGGCTATGATTCGTTGTGGTTTGGCGAAGCATACAAATGGTCTGTGGGAAGTGAGGTAGCTTTTTCCACACTTGTTGAACACAATTTCAAAGTATCGTCAAAACTTTGATGGATTAAACCCTGATGCAGTCGTATGAAATCTGTGTGCAAATCGAATTAAAATTAGATGTACTGAGCCAATCTGTTAACTGAATTAGTCAAATTCTACTCCAGCACAAATAATGTTACACACATTATTTCGAAATGATCAGATTTTGTAAATGATGTGAGTAACATTATTTATTTGATATCAAAATTTTTTTGCACCAATTTGTTCAATATAATGTCAATTTTATTTAATGTTACAAATATAATTGAAGAAATTTCGATCTCAAAAGAACAGTCAAAAATAATGTGAGTAGCATTATTACCACTTTTTGGTGTAGTTATTTTCCGTATCTATAATTTGAATATAGAACTCATGTCTGGGTGCTAACATACAGTGATTATTCACAAATAGTGTGTCTCGGAGTGCATGTGGTTTTGTACTGAGGGCGTGGAAGGGAATGGGGCACGAAAATAAATAATTTATTTTCGTGCCCCATTCCCATTTGGTTATTGCACTCCCATACTCCTTACAGTAAGTAATTTTATTAAGTTATTTAATAAATTTTCCTACCGTAAGCAATACGAGAGTGCAGTAACCAAATTTGTTAGTGCGATAACCAATTTGTCAGTGCGATAACTAAATTTGTAGGTCGAAATAAACATTGAAATTGGTACAAATATCGCACGCGCACTGGTGATGGTACCACGTGTAACTTACATTACACCGGGCCTGCAGAATCAATGTTTCTTGGTCCGGTCCCAACAACCACCCAATTGATATGTATATGTGAGAAGTCTTACATGTGTACAATTCAATATTTCACCTATGCATAATTTGACGCACACTTGGCCCGAACTAATTATTTATTAACTGTGTTAATGTATCAGATTTTGATACCTGCACTGCATATCATCATTGAAGCACACATTGTGTACACAATGTCATTGTGTCGGTCAATGAACACGTGATACATGCACTGTAAGCTACTGGTAGAATAAGCTTCTGGTAGAATAAGCTTGTTGTCGCATGGGCCTCAGTCAGTTATTGCACCTAGGGAAGTTATTTAGCCCGAGCTACGCTCGGGTTCAATAACTGCCCTAGGTGCAATAACTGAAGATCTTCAGAAATAAGATACTGTCACTCGAACAATCTCAAATTAATCTTTTGAATTTATAGAAATCTTATTGGCTCGCTTCAAATCTTTCGTTTTATTTCCTTTCTCCTTTTCAATTTCTTTTCTCTTTTTATAAATAGAACAATAGAGTAAGCAAGTATATAAGTACTGGTTTAAAAAAGGTAAATGAAATATAACGGTCTTGGCAACCTTTATCATTCGCAACAACTAAGTTTCGATTGCAAGTCTGTCCGAGCATAAGACTAGGCTGGCTAACTTGCGCAGAATTACGCCCCTGCTCTGTCTTAGCTTAACTTATCTGTCTTCAAAGGGTAACCTGCACAATATTGACCACACAAAGAGGCCGTTCCAGACGTGCGCGTTATGTTCGTGTAGATATGTACATCAACAACTTCCCTCGACTCATACGACAACACCCACATATGAGTTATTCACTGTATGTGAGTTTTGGGAAAATAATATAATATGGAACATAAAAAATAGCAGTATTTTACTGTATCTATGGGTTGAGTATAGAAGTCATGTCTGAGCCTTTTCCATGTAGATGTACGCTACACGCTACAATTTTCATGGTTGTTCTGCATCACATACTCAATTAACCCTTTAACTCTTTAAGGACGGAAGTCTGGTAAAGCGGTTGTGACCGCTTTAACTAAAAATGCATGTTTTCATCATAAAAGTAAAGAAAACGTAAGAAAACGTAAAATTTCTATTGGAAGGTTTAAAATGACATTTGTATATTGATTGAACAATTTTTTGCACTGACCATTCAATCAATGGCATTATTGGTACAAATTTATTTTGAAAATTACCACAATGAGGGTAAAAGAGATGGCATGCCATAGTACGTCCGACAGGAAAATTAATGTAGATGCTGGAAAAAAGAAAAAGAGAGTAATGTGGTAAGGAAAGGAGCCTATAATAACTACATTTTTGAGAAGCACGGTTATCTTGGTAAGTACAACAGAATACAATTACCGAATTGTATTCTGAAGGGTATTCGCCGTCAATGGCCTGACAAAGTAGGAAGTTATATGGGATTAAAAGAAGAGTAGAATGTTACAAAATAAAATCTGGTGTGACAAGTGAAAAAATTGATACGTTATTTATGCGTATAACTGAAAGGTAGTTTAATGTTGTATTGTACAATTTTCAACTTCTACCATTTCGAATTGTTCCGCCATCTCACCTTGTCGTCCTCATCTGCGCACCCTGTTGCCTCCCGAAATTAAATTCTTCTTCTCTTGCGTATGACATACAGAACTGTTGTATTTTTTTGAACGACAACTTTGGGGATGTGACGTTCCTTACGTTACGTCATCGGTGAAGTTGTCGTCTATCAGTTAAACAGGATTTTCTTCCCCTTTTCTGTTTTTACTGAAATTTCCACTTGGCACTACGCATTTTTTAAGTTATTTTGCGTACAACAGTACACTGTCAGAACAGAGGAAGACTCACGCAATGTGCATGAATAAAAATTAGAATTTTCACTTTTCCATCATAGTAACTTTTCAGTTATTTCATTGGACTAGGTAGAAATATTGGCCTTTTTCACCCGATAGCTATCCTCTAAACCTTAAAGCGGGTGAAACCGCTTTAACAAAAAAGCACATTTTATTGGCTCGTTTTCGATTGACACATCCGGTAAAAAATCAGACAGTGATTTTTTACACCATTGAAAATACTGTATTTCATTTCTCAAAGCGGTCTCAACCGCTCTAAAATTCCCGTCCTTAAAGGGTTAGAGCATCTCTTCTCACGATAAATTCGATTAAAAATTTTAGTGACAAATTAAATCGAAAAATAATCGAAACTGTTTGATGTGGACCGATGTGGATTGCAGTGTGGATGTTTTTTGTGTTTTCGTCTCCACTTGAAATTTTTTTTAAGTGTATTCAGGACTGTATGTAATATCAGTATATATTCCGTATGGCCAATAGGAGGGGAGGAATCAATTCGACAACTTACGCATTATTGTATGTCAAATGATATGTACAGTTCAAATGACTTGTCGATTTCAAAGGATTTCAATTATGAAAGTGATTTGAACTGTAAAAATTGCGCGAGTTTTTGTGAAATTTCACCGTCGGCCGCTTTCATCGCTTAAAGTCACCTCAACGATGGAATCGGTGGATTCCGTCGACGTGCAGCAAATTTCGAAGAGACGGCGACAACAGTCAGCAGCGATTACTGCGGTAGTTAACGCTAGGCTACAACTAAGCGAAGATCAAGATGAAACAAGCGATGATGAACCAGGTACGTGGGTGCCGTGCACCTGGTTAGAAGAACTTGAAAAGAATCTCTTCGGCATAGAAGGTGGCGTATCTGTGTAGAAATCCTGAGTACCCCGAGAAGGACTCCCGGTGTCGATTTGGGGTACCGATTCTTCTATTTTGGAGAATCTACCAAGACCTCATATTTCTGAAGCCGGAATTGTGGAGTACAATAATTAAAGTGAATAGTAAAAACGGAATCCCATCTACAATCAAAATCCTAGCGTGCCTTCGCTTGTTGGGGACAGGCGATGCGTACGATAGGATGGACGATGGCTGCAAAATGGCAGAGGAAACTCTGCGTGTCTACTTTATTAAATTTGTGCAGGACATAAAATCACAACACGGAGATATGTACCTGAATCGGCGTCCTTCAAAAACATAAATGATGGAAATTGAGAATGATTACAATGAAGCAGGATTCAAGGGATGCGGGGGATGCCTGGACTACATGAAGTTACGGTGGAAGAACTTCCCTTTCGCCGAAAAGGGACAGTAACACAATCCAAAGGAGGGAAAGTTGGCAACAATTGTAATTGAGGTTTGGTGCGATAGGTCATTGTACATATGGACCTGGTTTGCAGGTAGGGCTGGAACCAATAATGACTTGAATGTATTGTCTGTTTCACCATTGGGGTCTGAAATTCTAGGTGGAGACTTTTCATTAGAACTGAAAGAATCCAACAAAATAACTGAAGATGGTTCGGTTAGAAAGAAAATGTACTTCCTGGGCGATGGTATTTATCCTAACTTGTCACTATTCGCAAAAGTAATCCACCAGCCTACAACAGAACCAAGACAACTGTACACGAAACAAAAGGAAGCCATCCGAAAAGATATCGAAAGATGCTTCGGGGTCACGCAGGCGCGATTCGAGGTACTACGTAGGGAAAATAGAAGATGGGTAAAACGGGATACTGTAAGGACAAGTGAGGTGTGTGAAATACTGCGCAATATGTTGATCAAGATGGAAAAGCTGAAGAATTATTCGATGATAAACATGAAAATTTGGTTATGGAGACGTATAATGACGAACAAGAGGTTGCACAAGAATTAGTTGCGGAGAAAATCAATCATAAAATTCCGATACAACTAGTAGCGTACGATGCCTATTTAGAATTACTGCTACTTCAAGAATTTCAAATGACAAGTAGGTCAGCGTTTCATGGACTTCAGAAGGAATTAGTTACCAATTTTAATGGAACTGGCGATGACTAGTCACAATTGATCGAATGACGTTTTTTGTTAAAATAATAAAGGGTACCATCCAAATGGTTTCCTTCTTGGAGGTAATACTCACCACTGACCATTTCAGTCGCCGTAGATGTGTAATAATCACCATCACTATTACCTTGACCTTGACCTTCGTCAGATGCTGCGAGTGTACTGGAGCAAATCGATTCATTTTGAACATTACTATTGATATTATTATTCCTTCTGCTTCTGTCCATCAGCACAACATCATACTTTTTCTTCTTCTTAACTGGCCATAGACTTTTCCTGACAGCGTCAGGAAACAGCGGCTGCGTGTGCGTTCTATACAATTCCCCCTACTTGAGATTGGATGGCTACCCCATTCCCCTGATGTAATACGGGTACACCATTACCATCGGCTCATACTGCCCTATTGGGAGAGGGTTGGACGTGGATGCCTTTATCGTCCTTATACGTTGTGCAGAGATCTGTAAGTGTAATATGATGGTAATTGCAGCGGTGGATGTGAAGGTGGCAAGCCCATAGGAGATTGATGTGAAGCCATCTGTTGTTTTTTTGCTGCTGAGATAATTGATGATGATGCTGTGGCTGCTGCTGTTGGTGCATGGCGACAGCAGCGTCAGTAGCTTGATTTTGATTCTGTAAGCGCTGTTGATGTTGTTGTTGAGAATGTCCAGTTCCGAATGCTGGATTTAAATCCATGTTGGGAGAAAATCTTGACAGTTGAGGTGTCGAGGTATGAGATGATTTACCAAACGGTGATGAAAATGAAGAGTTGGGCAAGTTATTGTTGAAGTTAGAAAAAGTAGGAGGTGGGGCAGGAATCTCGGCATCTTTTGCCGGCGCTGATGTTTAAACTTATAGCAACGGTGATGACGCTGATGCACCGCTGACCGTTGAGGATTCCACTGCGGTGTAACTAAAAGAATCACTGGGAGAACTTCATTTCTTCTGAAGGGAGGAACCAATCGGAATCGTTGGCGACAAAGTTCTTTCTCAGCGTTTTTCCAAGGTGCTGCCGGGACGACATTTCTTAATATTTCCTTCGTAAACTCGTCCGTTTCTGTTGACCGTACTCCTGCCTCACCATCTCCTACTACCAATTCGCCATTGGTAGTCAACATGACTACGGTAATTAGTGAAATTGAAAATGTCAACAGTGAAATATAGATTGTGATATATGAGTAAGGTGAAAATACGAATGTTCGTATGTGATGATAGAGCTGGTACCCACAGGCAACATGTCGCTGTTGTTCGTATTCGTGTCTTGAAACGTGGGTATGTTCATTTGCGTATGTTGAAACGTGGGTATGTTGAAAATATTTTTGCAAATTGAGGAAGAGATGATGGGGATCTGGAATAAATGCAATGATTTTTCTCATCATAACATACCGCAGTGACAGACGAACGGTTTTTACTGTATTCTCAGTGAAACGTGTCCATCTGTTAAACTTTTAATTGGACAAAAAATTTCGAAAATGTTTTCATTGGTCAATTAATTTCAAAAATTGACGGGTGGTTTCTTCTGCACCAGGAATCAGAATTAAAAAAACATCTTACTTTCTGGAAGAACGGCTAACTTTCTATTTCATTGAACTGTTCGTACGGGGAGCGACGACTGCAATCTGGCGAACAAACGTGCGAAGTGAGGAACGAAGGAACCGTATGAGCTCCTGGATAACCCGATAGTAAAAAAACCAACATCACAACCACAGCATCATGATGTTGGAAAAATAAATTTAATGCGGGCATACCTATTCTTCGTCCTCTGCTTCTTCTACCTTTTTTCCCTGTACCCACTTCATCCATCATCATTTGAAATAATTGTTTATACTGTTCATATTCCTTTAGTAGCATTCTCATACACCGGAAATTTCGTTCTGCCCGACGATCACGCTCTTAGAAATCTGCCAATCTATTCATAGCCTTCGTAGACTTTTCAAAATTAATATGTTTCTGTTTTCTGTCGCTTTCTTTCTTCTCTGCACTTTTCTTTTTAAACAATTCCCTCCTCATTTCCTTTATCCCTATCGATCTCTTGTACCTTACTCCATCTTCTTACTGCTTGAATTTATTTCAGGCACCATAGTCTCTTTTATTGCCTTGTATTCTTCTTCCTCAGACAGTTCACCGAACTTCAGGTAGTCGCTCAAGAATGTTGCAGCTTCCAAATACTTGAACTCTGAACCATCCTTCCATTCCCCATTCGGCATCGTTATTCCCGCTTTTAATTTGTGGTATGTCATCGTCATTTCCATAAGCTTTTCGTCTGTACGCCCACTGTTGTTTCCTTTCATAATAAGTTCTTTGGAAGCCAAGTATATTGAAACCTCTTTTCTAAGTGAGCACCATTTTCCCTTCAACGCGAACGGCGTCCTTTTCAGTTCAAATTGTGACTCTCAGTACTCTGCTATGTCGGTCCACATACTGTCTTCAAATTGGTTCGTGCCTTCCATACTCTGTAATATCCATGCCTTTGCAAGGTATAGTCCCTCCCTCCCAGAAAAATGCCTCCCCTTATTTTCCAGGCTTTCAATGACACCATATACCTTTCCACTGCCTTTCGTTTTATTTTTGGAACCGGTGGGCCGTCCTTTCTTCTTAATTACATTAGGAAGAGATGGGGATCCAGTTGGAACAGGAGCAGTGACAGTACGTTTGGAAGAAATTGGGCCATCATTTAGAATGGCAGCAGCAGAATCAAAATTAGTATCAAAAACAGTAGAATTGTTAGTAGTAATGTCAGTATCAGTGTTAGTATCAGTGTTAAAATTTGTCGCCTCAAGGTTAGTATGGTCGCTGTTCATATTTCGGTTTTCAACATCGGTATCATTCAACGCTGCATGCTGGAATGGCTCGCCAAACATAGTATCAAATTTGTTTTCATTATTTGGACCCGCAGTACTATGTACATCCATGTTTGCGTTATTGCCATTATTGTCTTCTTCTTTTGATGATCTCACTTTGCATTGTTCGTATGTAGACTTCGTATTCGATGGAATGTAGGAACTGGAAGAATTACGTGGGGGAATGTATGAATCAGCAGCTGGAGGTCTTCATTGTGCACGGATTGTCTGAGAATTCATTACCTTGTCGTCATTCTACCCACGTGAAGTAGACGCGTTGCTAGCAGTATCTTCCTCTTCTGCTACGGGATAGGAATATGTGGCAGGGGTTGTCAAGTCCTGAGTGTTCATATTGGTTGATGATGTTGTTGGTCGGTATGTGCGCGTGAAAATAGACTATTTCGTAGGTGGTGTTTCCCACCAATTTTGTTGGTCGGTATGTGCGCGTAAAAATGGTCTGTTTCGTAGGAGAGATTTCCCATCCTCCTTTCATGTTCCAGGAAATCCCGAAAACCGCCAATTTCATCTTCGACGACGATTCTGTATGCACATAGGAGGCACGGATCCTTAAAGGCTGGAATATTCCGATGTAGCACACAATATTCCGGTGTGCTACACCGGAATATTATAGTATATGGGCCAACCATTAAATTTTCCGAAACAGAAATTTTTCACCTAGCCGGGCCTACCGGATCTTATTTTCACATGAAAATAAATTGGTGTCTTCTTTGGGGGTTCGATTTCATTTAATCGAAACAGAACCCGAAATTAAACCCGATTAAATTTTAATCGAAATTAAACACAAGTGGGATTGCCACTTTTCAATCCGTTTCACTGTATGAAAACAAAAGTTAATCGAATTTATCGTGAGTAGAGATGCTCTAAGAGCATAAGGACTGAAATGCAGTAAGTCGGTTATAATCTCGATAAGAAAAATTTCCGTTTTTTGTCATAAAAAGAATGAAAAAATAAGACAACGGCAATTCTATAAGCAGGTGAGTAAATACAAATTCTATAATGATTTCACAGTTGAAATGAAATGAAAATTAAGTAAATGGCAATATTTGGAAGTCTAGGTGATGAAAAATTCCAGTATTGTGTTTATCCACATTGCATGTCATGCACATTTTAAAAAAATGTTTTGAGATTGCGAAAACAGTCGGCAAAGAAATTTATAATCTTAATTGATGACATCACAGTACTTCCTCTAAACAGATTTCAATTAATTTATCGAAAGAAATGATGCACAAGGTAAAAGTGGTGAGCAAAAACGATAGCGTCGCAAAAGAGAAAAAGTCGGATGTGGAAAACGGGGAACAGGAGGAACAGGGGAATTAATGTTAGGTGATTGTGAGTTCTGAAAACAAGGGTGTTGATCATGTTGTTTCCTGCGAACAAATTGTGGTAGGAACGTTATCTGTAGGGTATTAATGAGTTATTTGTCCCAAATGAAATTAGAGTTCGTGACAGTATCTGACCATTTTTCCCGATATTTTGGACATTTCACATCTCAGTTTTTCAATTTCTAGTGCGCGTACAACAATAGGAAATAGAAAGAGAAAGTTGGAATTAAGATATTGTTTTGAGCGAATTGCAGCTTTTTTTCTTGTTCTTGTTCACCTTTTATTGTGGCTGTTGGTGAGTTCAGAGACTCTTTAAAGCACTTTCTTGTAAAAAGCGTCGCATCTAGATACCGCATCTTACGACGGCTGTTAAATCATCCACGTACATAAGTAGCACGTAATACAGTGTAACACTGTAAGACTCACATGTCTTGTCATATAAAAAGTCATCATGTATTTGATACACATCGTGTATAGTACACCAATTCATACACTTGCACTGTGCATTATACCGTTCTAATTTCTGATTTTCAACTCTCCCTCTCTACGGTTGGTGCCAAAAACGAATGACAAAGAACAAAAGAACTTCAATCTTAATTCTTCCCGAAGTTGTATTTAAACTCTCTGATCCCTCACCAAACTCATCTACCTTCGATTGACATCCAGCAACTTTACTTCAACAATTCTTCTTATGTCAAGCGTTATGAGCTGTTTGCATATGCTCGATTCGGCATTGGACTCGTCAACATAATTCACATGAAACCACATCGTTCATCACGCGAACTAATTACTTTACAGGATAAATGAAAACTTGAACTTGATGTTAATGGATACTATCATATCACCCAATCAACTATCTATATCTACATACTCAATCATTAATTGATTCCTTATCAATCTATGACATATACATATATATAGAATACCTTGATCGAATCACCTTTAGTTAATTCCAATTAATGTATCTAACAAAATATTCATACCTACATACTCAATCATTATTTGATCTCACATCAATCTATGACATATTTATACACAATACCTTGATCAAATTATAATTTAGTGAATACCAATTAATTAATACCAATAACATCATTGATTGAAAGAATATTTATACCTACATACTCAATCATTATTTGATTTCATATTAATCTATGACATATATGTACATACTAAATACCTTTCAGTTTCTCTTTCTATCTTTTCTTGGACCTCCTGGATTTCAGATGTATATACGCCTCCATACATGTAATTAAAACTTGATCTAAATCATAACACCAATTCTATACATCTTAATACTTCCAACATTCATGCCTAGGTTGGACTTACTGGATTCCATATGTATATCAGCCTGTATATAGATAGTTATAACTTGATCTAAAATCATATCACTAACTCCATACAGTTTAAGACTAACAAAAACCATGCCTTTTTTAAGCAACTTAATGTATACCATAATTCATACATAGAATTAATAATTTAATTCGTGTCGTAATCATGTATATCATTAACAACTTAATGCATACCATAATTACATACCATTTGAGGTGAAACTCCAGCTCTTAGTTTAACGTAAAAACAATCTTATGCATTATTATCTCGAACCCCCTAGGTACAAGCGGCTTCGTTAATATATCCGCGAGTTGGTCTTGAGTTGGAATGTGTTCAAATTTGATCTCATTTGAATTAACCTTCTCGCGGAGATAATGATAACGGAGTCCAATGTGCTTGGACGTTAAGTATCTACCTTCACCTTTGGACAGTATAATACAAGCCATGTTGTCTTCATGTATCAATATGGGGACTACCTGCTTCTCATTTAGATCTTCGAGAAGTAATCGAAACCAAATGATCATTCTAGCAGCTGAGTCCGCGGAAACATACTCGGATTCCGCGGTGCTATGAGTTATGATTATTTGTTTCTTTGAACTCCAATCAATGACGTGCTCCCCTAAGTAAGTGATTAGTCCTGACTTTGACCTTCTATTTATCAAATTATCAGCCCACGACGCTTCCGCATAAACATGAAGCTTGCGTTATATACAATACCTACTATAGAAAATTCCATATTGTTTGGTTCTACTGACGTATCTAAGTATTCTCTTCAAAGCGCGCTAATGGCATTCTTACAGACATGCTACGAAAGATCCAACTCTGCAACAGCGTGCGATATGTCGGATCTGGTTCACACACCCAAGTATAGGAGCAAACCAATCAACTCTCGGTGAGGAAAGTTTCCTTTTTGATCCTAATTGTCTGAAATTCCAACAACTTCATGTCCTTTCCTGCCGACAGCAGTCCTTGTTTAGATTTGGAATCGTACATCCTAAATAGTTGTAGTACTTTGTCGACATTTGAAGTTTCCTTCATGTATACGCCTTCTGGACGTGCGGTAATTTTGATGCAAAGGAACCACTTCACGGAGCCTAAGTCTTTCATCTCAAATCTACAACTTAACTTCTCCGTAGCCTTTCGAAGCTTCTCGTCATTTGTCGAAATTATCAAAATGTCATCTACATACACCATTATCACTAATTCCAAAGTATGGTTTTTATAGTGCACATATAGGCAGGAATCTGCATTTCTCGGCCTCATGCCACATCTTCTTTTTAAGAACTCATCCAAGGTAAGATTTCACATGCGGGATGCTTGCTTCAAACCGTATAAGACTTTCAATAAGCGCACCGATTTACCGGGTGGTATGATCTTCTCGTATCCGGGTTGGGGATTTACGTATATTACATCGTCAGTTAATGCGTCATTGATAAGGGCCGTGCTAACATCCATTTGATCCAATTGCAGTTTGAGTTTCACTGCAAGTGAAAGTATCACGCGTAACGTCGACATCCTCGACACCGAAGCCTGGGTGAGATCTTAATCGATGTAATGGGCTTGCATGTAACCCTTGGCGACCTATCTTGCTTTATATTTGGTTACGTTTCCTGCTTGGTCCGTCTTTCCTTTAAATACCCACTTAGTATCTATGTGCTTTCTCTCAACTGGCGTATCCACAAGTTCGTACACTTTCAACCTTTTCATGGCATTCATCTCCTGGCCACGTGCTTTCTTCCATTTCTCTGCCTGATCCAAACCATTTGCTTATTGGTATGTCACTGGAGTGTCTGCGTCACTCGTCAACTCTTCCGCTAATAGCGCTGCTTCTTTCATGGTGAAGTCGCCTTCTCTGTCGACCCGTTCCATGGATGTGGCTTATTGATTCGGTCTTGGGTTTGATTTTACTCTACAAATTTTCGCCTTTGAGAGTTTTTATTATATTCTTGAGCCCTTTTGGGGGCGTCCCGCCTTCTTCCTTGTTGTGATAATATCACTCTTGGTTCCACCTGCAGCTTCATCTTGGAGTTTCATGCGACTTAGGATTTCCGCTGCACTATACGGTTTAATGATTGTACTGTTTTTCTGTTCAGTACTTCTTGCACATAAATCGTCATCTCTGCTTGTGACGTCATTAATGTATTTTACGACCTGCATTTCATCACCGTTTCCCCCGTCGCCGGCTTCATTATTTACGTCACTATTCATTACTGCGTTTGGTTCAGGGATCTAATTACTACCTTGATTACCTTTGGAGGTGCTGTGGTCTGGGTCGGGAGTTTCATCATCTTTCTTCACCATTTTCAACTTGGGCTTTGATTTCTTTGATTTTCGTGTTCTCCCCTTCACCGCAAATGAATTATTTAAGTTTTCTCTGTTTGACGTTAAGTTATCTGCATTCGATTCTAGATTCAATGCTCGAGTTTTATCCACAATCAGTTGCTCATCTGATTCTTCCATGGATTTTACATCTCGTGTTTGTACAATGCTTCACGTTGCGTGACAGTAGACCTTATAGAAAATCGTACCTTCTTCTATCCCAACTAGGGTCCCCACTTCTTCAGTTACATCCAGTTTTGTCCTACTAGCGAGCTGTATTTATATAAGTGCAGTACACCCAAAGGGTTTACACACCTTCAAATCCGCCTCCTTGTGGAAGAAACGATGGTATGGAGTTTCCTTATTTTATAAAGTGGAAGTAGTGCACCAATTACGGATCATTATAGAATATAGAATGGCATATCCCCACTAACACTTTGGCAGGCCAGCATCTAGAAGCATGGCTCTAGTCATTTCGGTGAGGGTTCTATCCATTCTTTCAGCCAAATTCATCTGCGCATGTGCAGGTCGGCCTGTAAGTGCATGTCTTATACCATTCATTCTCGGGTATTCTTGGATTCCGTTTGAGCTGTATTCTGTTCCCTGGTCCGTTCTCAAATTCTGAACTTCGTATCCTTTGTTTCTTATGAAAGATACATATTGTTCGACGTTACTCATTGTCTCACTTTTGGCTTTCATGAGGAAAGTTACAGTGAGACGAGTGTAATCATCGATGTACGTTTGGAAGTATAATTCACTGTTAACGTCAGGGATTGAGAACGGACCGCACGTATCGGAGTATACGAGCTCTCCTGCTCTTTGTGCCCGTATCTTGCATCTTTTGGATTTTTCTTGTACGATCTCGCATGGTACTTTTCTTCAGCACATCTAACACAGTTGAGTGGTTTGATCAAGTCACCTTGTGTCAAATCCAGTAAATTTAATCTTGAAATGTGTTTCAGGCCATTTGAGGACAAATTTCCCAGACGTTTGTACCACTGTTTCAGAGCGTTTGGGTTATCATCGCCGTAGTCCCATTCTTCACTGTCCGATTTGTCGGCGTCTACTTTTACAGTAAGTTTCAACTTTGGGATCTGTTTTGCTGTTGATTGCAGCACTTTCTCCTTTCTTGCTCTCTGGGTATGGTATAGATTATCTGACCCCTTCTTGCATCTGGTAATGACCTTCTTGTTTCTAAATATTGTGCAATCAGCACCTTCGAAGTTGAAATTAATACTAGGGTCATTTTTCATTCTTCAACTGTCCCACGGAGAGAAGGCTTCTTCCTATTTTAGGGACCAGCTTGACTTGACCATATACATTATTGATTCCTCTTTATGTTACGTTCAGGGATTCTGATCTTGCCGTAGTAACTACTCCATTCATAGCTCTGCGTTGTGATTGGATGTACTTCTCATTGTCTGTATAATTATGATATGCCCCCGAATCAATTATCCAGGGCTCATCTCGTTGTTCTGGTTCAAATTTATTAAAAACACGGCCATTCACTAAAAATGCGAATTGACTTTCTTCTTCTTGCGCCATATTCGCGTTTGATTTTGGGCTTATTCCCGGCCTTCCCGCCTTTTTGCTGAGACATTCATGCCTAATATGCACCTGACGCTGGCACCTGTTGCACCTTCCTTTAAAATTCTTTGTCAACTTGTCTTCTTTTCAATAGTGGAGAGTGCAACGGATGGTAATCCACTTTTCTTTGACGTTCAATAGAGAGCGTGGGATCTCCCACTTCCTCCCGTGCGAGTTCCTGAAGTTTCAAAATCAGTTCGTGATAGAGCGAGCCGTCGAAGGATAAGTTTATCATCCTCACACTCGTGTTATACACTCTTACTAAATCATTAGTCATGATGCCCCATTTGAGTGAGTCTGGTATGGCATATGCCGTTCCATGCAGCCGTTTTGTTTGCTCTTCTATTCATCCTTGGTAAGATACCAAAGCTCTCTGGAGTCAGCATCTCTACGTTTATTAGCAGTTTATGTATTTCTCTGAGGGTATGTTTGTGCCTAGATTGAAATTGGTCAATTAATGCAGACCATAGGCTCCCCTTTTCTTCTGTTTTTGTATTGCCTCTAGGCTCTGAACCGCCTCTGGTGTTAGACACCTAATGAGGTAACTAATGGCCAGCATTTCGTCCTCAATATCCATTCCTTTTGCATTAAGTATCTCTTCCTTGGTTCCTGTCGCTTTGATAACGGTCAATTTTTGTGCCGCTTTTCAGTTAAAATTTTAGACATGTCGTCGTAGGGGAAATATCGATGGAGTCTCTTCTCGACCATCTCTTGGTAGAAGTTGACTTTCCACATATTAAAATTATCCCCTAGGTTAAATCTGCCGAGGCCCCGTAGGCAAGATTGTTTACCTAAAGGTAAATGTTCGTTGGTGGTTATTTTAGTAATTTAGATTTTCTTTTTGGTGTGTTGGCTGTGCTTGTCAGTGAGTAACCAGACTTTTAATCAGTTGCAATTAAGGTATTGTTTTAAGCGAATTGCGGCTCTTGTTCTTGTTCTGGTTCTCCTTTTATTGTGGCTGTTGGTGAGTTCAGAGACTCTTTAAAGCACTTGGTTGTAACCAGCGTCGCATCTAGATACCGCATCTTACGACGGGGGTTGAATCATCCACGTACAAAAATAGCAAGTAATACAGTGTAACACTATAAGACGCACATGACTTGTCATATTACAAGTCATCAGAACGTTTTGGCAAACCAAATATGGGTATATTTATGGCTATTTCTGGCACCGGTGTAGGTCATTTTACGCCACGTGGGAAAAATAACCATAATTCAGCGAAATAGCAATTTCGTAACTTGTTATTTGGGGCAAAATAACGAATGAAATCTGGTTAAAATTTCGACAATGTGGTTACGGTTTTTACATGAAAGCTCTGCATCGCGTGCACGGGATGCAAACAAAATTAAATTATTAAATTTTGTTGTCGCCGTGTTTTATCACTTTCATGCTCTGTACATTTACTCTCCCACACCCAAAACACGCAGTGATGTCAACAGCCGAAATCTGTCCCCTTGGTACCGACGAAGGAAATGAAGCGGGTGGAACCACAAATGTTTCCACAAATGCAGACGATGTAACGAATGACATCAGCACAAAACATGGGTCAGAAAGTTCCATTATCACAGTGACACCATTTACATCAACACAACTAAATCGCTACTCACTAACCCAAAGGAAAAGGTATCATTTCGTCTCGGAAGCTGACCTCGTTCTACTGAAATGTGTCGTCAGTTGCGGGGCGCACATCGCAAAGTGGGGTCAAATAAACCCACTATTTGATAACTTTTTTATAAAATTCTACGAAATGATGGAATCGGATGACTTCAGTGAATCGTTACGACCGACGAAGAAGACGATGATAGATCCATACAAAAGGTTATTACAAAAAAGGAAGTCTATTAATGCTACAAATGCATCAATGTCTGGAATAGCGGAGGAAGTGACGGAAACCGGACAGCCGTTGGATGACATAATATTCGAGGTGGATGAAACGGAGGAGGAGAGACGGGCTGAAATCAATACTTCACGTTAGAGGGAACAGGTCCTGCTTGACATTGGTAACCAGATAAGGGACATGAAAGTATCATGGCAGGGAGGTGTCGATCAGGATGTGGATGCTGCGACAAACAATGACGTTACAGCAATGGGGTCCCCTTCTGAATCGCAAGAAAACTCAGGAAGGAAAAAGAGATGACGTCAGGATGACAATGATTCTGAAGACTAAATGCAGGTCTCGCTACGGAAGGACATGATTGAAAGGCAAAACTACAGTAAGGAAAAATTGAGATTAAAAGGGAGGAAACTGCACTGGGCAAAGAGAAGCTGAATTCAGAAAATGAACGGTTCATCAAGTTGTTCGAGACGAGTGAACGACGGTTAGAAATTGATTTAAAACGGGTTGAAGCGGATGTGAGTGAACGCACGCGTAGGTTGGAGATAGATCAAAAACGGTTGGAATTAAATTCGTTGGAACGTATTGAAGCAGAAAAGGAAAGGTCAAAAGTGGTGGATGTGTTGTCGCTTTTGACAAAATAGTTCAAAAAAAAGATTTTATGATGCGATGTACTCATGAAGTGTTGTACTTGAACAATTGAAGTACGAACCTACTTGCCCGCCATTCTCTAAACATGTCTTAAAATTTAATAGAACGGCCGAGCTTATGTACATTAATGAGATTGGTGCCTGCCTCACCTTCAGGCTACGGGCGAAGTCATTTCGGGTCCATGTTTGTTTTAAGTCCTTTTAGCTCTACTCCACCGTCTCCCTCATACTTGAAATCTGAGTATTAAATATTTTTTGTGCTGGTGTCGCGGTCAACCTACTGAAACCGACCTGAAACCAAGGTCTTAAAATGTAAGCATCATCCCCAAACACGTAATACTGTTCATTGCCAATGAGAAGGCAAGCTTCCAGTGCCTCACTAATTCCAATCTCTCTTAAAATAGTTATGTCATGACTACGACTCACCTCCGGACCGTAGAGGGAGAAAATTAGCCCGTCCGGAGGGGTTATCGTTTGGTAACTGAGGCAGAACATTCTTTTATGCCCACTTTAACTTGAACGCTGTAAATCATTAATACCTCCAGGCCTCTCTATCCTGATCTTAGTACAATCTATGAATCCAACACACCGATCTAGCGGAGCGCCTTTACATTTTATACGCTCGGCATACAGATCAGCCCTCTCACGTAGCAGATCTGTTTTTAATTCAGTAACCAGATGTCCGAGTGTAGCAGTAAAATTCTCAATGGTTTCCCAGAAAATCTCGCTTAACATAGGGCTGGCCATACCGAATGTTCTTTCGATATCCTTCCAATTCCTTGTGGACGAAAGTCGTCTTAGGACAATACAGCATGAGTTTATGCTGTCAGATCTGTATCTTCGGCGTTTTGTGACGCTATTTGGGAGGTGCAGCAGGTCTGTACTTTTTGGCAAATCGGTCACCTTGAAGCGGAAGTCGTGTAGCGACATAAATTCGTAGTAGTTGTTTATATTAAAAGTGCATATTTTAATTATTCTACTCCTCATCTCAATTTGTTGGACATCTTTCCTTGTACGTTTGTACCTCTCGTAAAAATGCATTTTCATCGCGTAACTAGCTATGTTTGACATCGCAGCAGCAAACGTTGACATCCTCTGCTTCTGCCGCGCTCCTGCACGGCCTATGCCATAATCCGTTTTTGCAACCATCACACTTGTTTGTTTTCTTTTTTCTTTTTCTTTACTTTTTGGTTGCGGATTATCTTTTGCCGCCTTGACTTTGTTTTTCTCCCGATTTAATTTGTTTTTTTTTGCTATTTTTTAATCCGTACTTCTTTTTCTTCATTCAACTCACCTATTGAATAGCTAAAAAACTGTGATTACATTACATTACATTGTCATGTTTTAAGTCAATAACCTTTTGCCAAAATAGAGGGATTTGGCAAGTACCGTACGGTAGATTTTTCGGTAGAATACACAAACCGTAATTGTACCGAACCTATTTTATTTTTATGGTTTTGGCAGAAAACATTTTCGGTACGAGGCAACAATGTCACATTGGCACATATCGGTAATTGTTGCCTCGAGCTGATAGTGGCTAATTCGGAGCAACTAAAAACTAAAATCTGAAAACTTTTTTTAGGAGTTTGAGCACACATGCGACGACGACGACGACGAAGCACAGAGAACATACGGATCCGGTATCAGACGAAGGCCGAGCACGGAAGTGAAGCTGTGAAGTCCATAACACTTATCTCACGGTCAAGAAGATCTGCCCTATCCGTGCATTTTATAATCTCTTTCATACGCAAACTACAACATGCGCTGGCGGAGCAGGAGTTATTATCTGAACGAAAACTAAAAATGCGAAGAAAGTCGTTTGACCTTGAAACATACAGTGATGAGCAATGCCTCATCAAATTCCGATTCAGGAAGGAAGAACTATTTATGCTGAACGAAATCATACCATGGTCAGAGGCCATGAACAAAACGAAATGACGCCGATACCGCACATATTTCATTAAATCATTTTGTGTGATGTGCCTTCGTCTCAGCACAGTGGGTAGATGGACGGATCTAGAAAACGAATTCTATTCGCATAAAAGCGTACTTTGTGAAATATTTTATGAAGTTGTGAACATTTTTACACCTGCTTCGGCAATTTAATCTGCACTTCTAGAGAAAATTTTGTCCATTCCCGTGCAGGAATTTATGTAACAGAGCTATTGAAAAATGTGATTCCCCACTTGATAAGTGTGTAGGCTTTATAGATGGAAATAACTTGTTCATAGCAATAACAACAGGTGGGGGACAATGCGAAATTTATAGCGGTCACAAACGCAAAAATGTAATTTAAATGCAAACTGTGACTACACCTGACGGACTTATTTTATACATCGCAGGCCCTGTAGAGGGGAGAAGGCATGACATGACCCTCTTTCGACAATCAAGAATTGAGTCTGATCTACAGAAATCAATGGTTATTGCAGGTACAAAACATTGCACTTACGGGGATTCCGCATATTTTCTTAGGCCGTACTTACAAATCTGAATTTAAGGAGCAAACCTGTTGCCAGAACAAATGGATTTTAATAAAGCTATGTTAAAACTTATATTTTCAGACTTATGGGGGTATAAAGACATAAAGAAGTACTTCACCCATCTTTACATGCCTCGTAAACATTTTTTACCAATAGCACATTCTGACTTATTGTACATAGTATCTGCGCTTCTATGGAACTTCAGGGCATGTCTCTACGGCTCAAAAACTAGCAAATTCATTAACTGTTTGGCAAATTCCCTTTCCGAATATATAAATTAATAATTTAAATCCCACCTATGTCCCTGATCATGGCCAACATTTCCTGTTTAACCAAAAACATACCCTGTCGCTCACAAGACGCCGATTCCTCACATCTAGATTCAATTTCAAGACGTCTCTCATCAACGGCAATGCGTCGTTCATATAATGAGAAACGTTTTACTCGTATTTCCTTTTCAAATTCAAACCGTTTTACTTGTGTTTCTTTTTCAAATTGAAACCGCCCACTCTCTAAAGTAAATCTTTTTTCATCCCTTCTGTCCCTCTCTTGCTCTACTCCCGTACGATTCTTTTCTGTTTCCTCCAGTTCCCAAATAATACGTCCCGTTTTATCAGCACCAGCACTTCTTCGTGATCGTTTTCAAGGCATTTCTGAATCTGATACATTCAAGATTGCCGATTCAGAATCGCAGTTATTGCGCTTGAAATTACGTTCCATTGCAGACCGTCTAATATCCTCACCCACGTCGTTAAGACCTTCTTCAATCTCTCCCGCCGTCATTTTTTCTTCGTCATGCGCTCGTTTGCCGTTTTCCATTTCTGCAAAAATGTCACTGCAGATTTGCTGATACTGACCAAACTCCTCATCAATCCCTGACGCTCTCTCTCCCCTCGCGCTTTCTCTATTAAACGTAGAAATTTAAAGTTTGAACCGATCCCAACAATGCTTCGCATTCGTAATCCATGGAAGCACATTGCTTTCATTCAACGAACGTGCAACTTTTGAGAATAGTACCATCGCATTTCCATGTCCTGCAAGATGTGCCCCATGAGCCTGAACCTCTTTCATCAACAAGAGGTTCAGGCCTTCGTCCAGACCCGCCCACTTCCTCCTCCTTCCATAGTTCCCACCTCCAATGCTCCCCGCCGCATGCCCCGCCGTCGTGTTTCTGTGTAAATTTCATACCAGAAATTGCGACCTGTAATGTCATTACCTACCGACAACCCATTTCGGTAGGATGGCCATTTTACCCATTTTTCTCTTCCCATTTTTCGGTACACTACGAACTTTTCTGTACCGTACCGAAATTTTACCGAAATACCTACCGTACAGTGTCTGACAAATCCCTCTAATCCCTTTTTGAAATGTGGCTAAATAATGGTATCGTTATTTTTTGCCACGTGGCCTCTACAATAACCACATTTCGGTTTGCCAAAACGCTCTATCATGTATTTGATGTGTATTGTACACCAGTGCATACACTTGCACTGTGCATTATACAGTTCTACTTTCTGATTCCCAACTGGGAACGCTTACACTCACATCGTGCATGACGGAAAAAAAAAAGTTCCCCTTTTCTTTAATTTTTCGAATTAAGTATTTTCATTGGACTAAGGAACAATAAATTGCTTTTTCTACCGATCACACACCTCTAAGCACAAAGGTGGTTATTACTACCTTAATTTTTGGTCTTTCTTGATTGGCTCATTTTCGATTGAATGTCATTACATTTTCATACAGTACTGATTTCCACCAATAACAATGCCGTTTTTTTTCTTACCGCGGTAATAACTGTAATAACCGCCCAGAATTTTTAGTCCTTAAGAGAGACTATGGATTACAAACGGCAAGTTTTGGGCGAATTTTCGACCTTTTGAGATGAGATATTGTTACATAC